>CM069908.1:116391182-116571950 GCA_036172215.1 Camellia granthamiana | reverse complement strand
GCCTATTTTCAGTTTACATCAGAGCTCGAAACAGATTATATATAGGCCAAAAATATCATGCAAAAATATGGCATTCAAGAGGATAATGAAGCAAGTGCAACAAGGAGGTCCCAAATTGTGAGGGACCCTTAATGAAAGATGAAGAAAAGCTCAAAAAAATACTACTTTCAGTTTTGGTCAGAGCTCAAATGTATAAGCAAGAAGGGCTAAGATATAGACCAAGAAAAGAGCAAAAAAGGGAAAAACGAGACTCACCCTTGAAGACCAACCCTTTAGCAGCCTCTTGGTCCAAAATGCAGCACTTCTAGCCTCTAAGAAGGTCCTCCAAGCCGTTGGAATGGAGTGGTGGTGGTGGTGCTAGGTGGTGGTGAAGAAATGGTGGAAGGAACTTGGAGTTTTGATGGTTAGAATATATATAGAGAGAGAAATTTAATGTGAGAGGCTTATACAAAAATCTCTAATCCCTCAACACAGACCTGGGGTGCTGTATTTATAGGAAAAAGAGGCTGGAAAAGAGGGGGAAAAAAAGAGGGGGAAATATTTCAAGTTTCCCTCCAAAAATTGGCCTAAAGAGGGATATAAAGGCAAGTGGTAGCTGCTGGTTCCAAACGGCCAAGAGCCCTTCAACAAAGTTGAAGAGGGGGTCAAAATACGACACTTTGTAGTTTACGACCAAGTCCAACACAGCCCACAAGTACGCTTAAAATACCGTGCAAAAAAAGGCCTAAAAAGAGGTAAAGAGGCAAGTGACAGAAGGAGGTCTCAAACAAAGAAAGACCCTTAATCAAACATGGAAAGGGACTCAAAATATGACTATCTCAAGTTTGGGTCGGAGCCCAAAAATACAAAATGAAGGTTCGGGAGTCGAAACACGCAGTTCGGGGCCCCGAAAGTGGGCTGTTAGGCACCAGAAGTGGTGTCCGACCACGAAGTTGGTCTCTCGGACGACAGTGTCCCTCAAAAGGGAGAAAATAAGATGCATGCCAAAAACCGAGGCAAACGGAGGTGGTTAGGCGGTCCCGAACCGAGGCACACGGCCTGACGGCTCCGAAAACCGGGAACCGGGCTCCGAAATGGAAAAATGGCCTGCGACCACGAAACGTAGCCTACGGCCACTGAGAGATGATCCATGAGACCTCTCCCTCCCCTCAGGAAGAGAAAACAGAGAAAACCGAGCCTGGTTCGCAAACTGAGGCAAAGTACAGAAAAGTCCGGAAGTCCGGAGGCAAGGTTCGCAGCCAGGACTCCGCAACCTCAGAACGAGCACAATATGCAACATCACCAAGCGCTCAATCGGTGACGTCTGAGTCTTAAGGTCGGTCAAAAATGGGGTGTCTACATGCATACAGACTGTCACAGCTCATTGGACATTGTTTAATTACTGTTTTGGCTTTCGCCATGCCCCTGTACTCTGTATTACTGTATTACTGTTAAGAAGGCCTTCGGTAATCTCAGATTACTGACCGGTTACAGTGCTAAACCCACAGGGGCGGGTTTGGGTCGTGACATATAGCCATTGGCTTACAAAACAGAGTCACGCAAGATGAGAGCATTGTACTCCCAACACACACACTTCCACACCTTCAGTTAGGCGGAATCACCACATCTTTTCCTGCACAAAAATCCCGTAGAATGAGCATAAAGCCCAGTAGGAAATTCTTAACAAAGTATATACATTTTATATAAGTCTCGTGAGATGGAATGCTTATGCCATGCCATGCCATGCCTTTTTGAAAGTAAAGCACACCTTCATCTTTTGAAAACCATTATGCTTAATGATGTCATACAATTTCAATTGCTCAACATTTATCAAATTTTATTCAAGGGGCAGTAAATACAACTCCGTAAATCTCTAGGTCAGTGTCTGCAAGTAGACTATACAAGTACTACTAATTTGTCATTTTTACCGGTATTAACCGGAAAGCTCGACACTTCTAATATGTCATTTTTACCAGTATTAACTGGAAAGCTCGACACCTATAATCTACACCACCTTTCAAGACTTACCACCATATTTACCCCCAAAACCATTTCATGAAAACTTGTTTCTCAACATTATTTTCTCAATGCAAAGTTTTCAAATCAAATTTTAAAGCTATTTATTATCAAATGAATTGATATGCCAATGCAATTTCACAAGATGAATAAATACTTTTATTTTAATTTATCCGAGGGATAACATAATTTCCACATTTCAAACATTTCCAATAACTTAGTCATTTCAAGACTATATCAACACTTTTAAACAACAATTTCCAAAACTTCAACAATTCTCTTATTCCATGGAAAACCATCATTTATATGAAATAAATAAATAATTTTCAAATATCATTTATTTTGGCACACAAAATAAATATAGCAATATATTCTAAAGATTTTCAACATCTTTCTTAAAAATCCTCAATTTCTAGATTTTTTCACCAAAAACCATTTATCTTCAAACATTTGAGAAGATTTCACCAAAAACATCTTTCTTTCATCAACATAGTTCAAAAACTCTCAATTTCTATTTTTAAAGGAAAATGAAATAAATCCACTCTCAAAATCGCTATCTTCTTGAATTAACAATCAATTTTCAAAAAAACTAATCAAATGATGATTTTGAAAATCATCTAGGACTTGCAAAAATATATATATAACTTAAAGAAAATCCCTACCTTAAGTTGAAAAAGAAAATAGCCGAAACCCCCAAAATTTACGGTGTCGAAACTCGATCTCCATCGCACACAATAAAGCCCTCGAGAAGTTATACAACTTTGATGAAGAAACTATAGCCAAAATCCTAATGGATTTGGAGAAATCAAAAAGAGAATATGATTCCTAGAGAGAGAAGCTCAAGATCTAGATCTTGGATAGTTTTAGAAAAAGAGAGAGGATTGCAAAAAGTGATATGAAATATCACTTTCTCGAGCTGATAAAACATGGTCCGTTTGAGCGTGGAAAGCCTCGCTCGAGCGTCAGACACAGACTCCCGCTGAAGCGTGAAACCCTGTGCTCAAGCGTAAAATACGCTTTACCAGTACTTTTGCAGACAGAGACTCCGTTCGAGCGCCCGAATTCCAACTCGAGCGCAGAGCAAAATTTCAGAAGCCCGCTCGAGCGGAAGAGCCAAATTCTGGGCAACTAAAAGTTTGGAAAAACAAGCAACCAACATTTTCTAATCACATAACTACAACCCAATAACCAACAATGAGGGGAAGACAAGAGAAACACGACATGAACCGCCATTCAAACAATACAAACCTGGGTCCGGAACATCACAAGAGACGGATCAAAACCGAGATCGCTACATGATCAATATCTCATACTCATTTTTTTTTTATTTTCTTAATTTTAAACAATTAAGAAAATCCCCATTGACTAACTTTCATTTAACTTTTGTTTTACAATCCCATATAGTTTTGATTTTAAAAATAATTTTTTATAAGATTTTAAAACTCTTATAATATTTAACTTTAAAATTATTACAATCCTACATTGAGAAAAGAAAGAAAAAGCGAGTTGTTTAATTTATATAAAGTGTTACAATCCTATATCAGGAAAATAACGAAAAAGCGAGTTGTTTCACTTATATAAAATGAATCTTATAAAGGAAGTTTTAAGGGAGAAGTCTTTTAGAAGGTCCAAACCCTCATTTTAAAATTCTTGAATTTTCTTAATTTTAAACTGTTAAAAAAATTCCTATTGGCTAATTTTCATGTACCTTTTATTTTATAATCCCAAATCGGGAAAAAAAGAAGAAAAAATTGAATTGTTTCATTTATATAAAGTAAATCTTAGGGGTACTTACGTGTAGATCCTAATAAGTGGGCTTATGCCTTGTTTGGCAAGTGACTTTTTTAGTCAAAAAGTTAAAAAAGTTACTAAAAAAGTCAAAAAGCTAACAACCTATACTAAAAAGTCAAATATTCTCTTTTCTCTCTACTTTTTACACATCTTTTCGTAAAAAGTCAAAAAGTCATCACAAACATACTAGTTTTTTTAATATCATATTTTAACAAAAAAGTCAAAAAAGTTACTAAAAAAATATGTTCTAAAATGAAGCCTTATTGTTAAAAAAAATGGACTTATTGTTTATTTATTTTAAGAAAAAAATTATGCAATAAACAATGATGTATTCTAATAATATAATTATTTAAACTATGTTGGATTAGGACTAAGCCTTTGTTTGGTAATGATTTTTTTAGTTGACTTTTTGACTTTTTTGACTTTTTTAGTTTGAGACTTTTTTGTTCGTTTGGTATTCTTGATTAACTTTTTTGACTTTTTAGTTTTGGAATAGTGGAATTTTTTTTATCCTTTTGTGATTTTTGATTTTTTGTAATTTTTTGACTTTCTTTTGTCATTTTGTAATTTTTTAGCCCAACTCAAAAACCAAACAACTCCTAAATAAATTGTGGGTGTTTGAGAAGTAGATTTTTTTATAAGTTTTTTTAGTTATATGATATTATTAGAGAAATTTTTTTTTGTGTTTAGAAAGGTAGTTGAGTTTTTTTGTGGTTAGATGTGATGTTTGTGAAAGAAAAAATAAAACGATTATAAGATTTGATGTGATAGTTTGTTTGAATTTATTTTTTTTAATTTTATAACTAATTTGTCTTTTAGTTAAAAGAATTAAAAAAAATCAAAAAATTAAGTTTCCAAACACGGCCATTGTGTAGTTGGGTTCAACTCGTTTCAATTTGTAAAATTATATTAAAAAAATTCAAAAAGTCAAAAAGTCACTATCCTATTTAAGTCACATCATCTTATTTAAGTCACATCACCTCTCTAACACATCACTTCAAACCCAACCCAAATCTAACACATATTTTATAAAAAATCAAAAAATACACTTATTTAGTCTTCCCAAACTCGACCTTAAATCGAGTACTTCACTACCCTCATCTTGTACAATCCTCCTTACTAACCTCGTCTGGGTGGGTAGGGTAGGGACAATAAAGGTGCAGGAAGAGATTGGGCCATGTTTGGGAAGTGGAAAAAAAAAGTTAAAAAGTCAAAAAATTATTTAAAAAGTTAAAAAGTTATCACTATTTATCAAAAGTAAAAAATTATGGTTGCATAATTCCCAATCATAATTTTCCTCTACACACTAATTTATACAATTTTTTAATACACATTTTTTCATAAAAAGTAAAAAAGTTAACCTAAACAGCCATATTTTCTTCCTCAACTTTTTAGTCAAAAAAGATAAAAAATACACTTATTTAAGACATCCCAAACAACCCCAAGAGGTTAGCAACAAGAGTTGGTGGAAAAATTAAAATAAACGTGGTTTATCAGAGAAGTCGAGCTCAAATTATGACAAACTCCTCTGAAGTTCATCTTTTAGCCTCTGTTTGGAAAGTGTGTTGACTTTTTAGTTTTTTGGGACTATTTTAGCCTGGGTTAAAAAATTTGGTTTGGAAAGGGTTTTTTGACTTTTTTGATTTTTTTATTAGAGAAGAGTATAATGATTATAGGTTGAATGTGATGTTTTATTTGTTATGACTAAAATAACATATTTTATCTTTTGTGATTACTTTAACCACAAATCAACTTGCTAAACAACACCCACCCTCTACCTTCTCCGCTAAATTCCCCTCTCATATAGTTTGCAGTTGTTCCTTTTGTAATCAAGATGTTCTCTTCATCTAGCAATGTTCACTATGTTTTTGTTATTAAAGTGGTGTAAAACGGAAATAAAAAATAGGGGGGAAAAATGAAATTATAGATTTTTTGTTTAAATTTGTTGGTTGTGTTAGAAAAATTAGAAGAAAAAACATTTGTTTAATTACATATAAAATTAATATCTATAACTAAATTAATTTCAATTTAAATTTAATTTTCTTGATAATTGTAAAATCTAAGTATAACATTTGGTGATGATTTAAAATTTGAACACTGCTATACTTACTTAAAATCTTACTAAAAACATATATGTCAAAGTATCATTGGATGGTTAAATGTTATTATTTTTTTGACAACCAATCATATTAGCCTCTTGTATTTTTAGTAAGATTGTTAGTATATGTAAAATTATTTTTAAAACTTTATACATCAATATATTAAGGGTGTGTTTGATTGGACGGATTGGATAAGGGGGGATTAGAATCCATTGGACTTGAGTCCTGGGACTGTGAATCCCCCGGACTATTTGGTTGGATTGGATATGTATCATGTGTTTATTTTTTCATGGGATTAGATGTCTGGAAAGGACTATTTTTAGTGAATCCAACGTTTGGTTGGACGGACTTGATAGGATAAATGAACAAAAAACTATTTTACCCTTTTTCAATTGTTTACTAAGTAATAGCAATATTAAACATATCTTTAATATTTTAATTATTTTTAGCTAGATTAAATAAAAATTTATTTTATTTTATTTTTTACACAATTAAATAAATTTATTTTTTAAAAAATAAATAAATAAATACATAAAATATCAATAAAAATATATATTATTTTTTAATTAAAATTTTAAATAAATTTGTTTTTAAAAATAATAATAATCAAACAATGAAATTAAATAAAACATCTATTAAATTTAAGTAATGAAATTAAATAAAATATAAACAAAATTTTAAAATAAAACATCAATAAAATATCTATAAAAAATTATTTTAAAAAATTAAATAAATAAAACATCAATAAAAAGTTAAATAAAATTATTTTATTTTTAAATTGAGACATTTAAATTTTATTGAATTTTATTAAATATAATATATAATTAAATAGTAGATGGTCAAAATGGTCATTTTGACCACCTAATCCCAACAGTGGATAGTCCCCCAAAAACTATCCCATACCCCCCTAGGACACAATAGTCCTCTATATGGGGGATAAGGAGTCCGGCCGGACATGGAGTCCGGCGGACTAAAAAAAAAAATGGCGAATAAGGAGTACTATTTGGATTACAATCCAAATAGTGGATAGTCCCCCCCTAATCCGGCGAATCAAACACGCCCTAAGGGTCCAATTGGATATATATGAATTTCAAATCAAAAGATTTGAAATTAAATGGATAGAAAAACAATGAAAGAAGATGAGATATTTATATTCTAGTAAGATCCTTATAGATAAAAAGAGACATGATATCAAATATTTTTTAAAATTTTTTTGCTTTCAAATTCATCATGATAAAATTATTTAATTTAATCTTACAATTTATATAAATGAACCATCATATCTACATTTGAACTACTGTTCTTAAATGATTAATGTAAAATCTCTTTATTTAAATCCACATATGTTCACTACTGTTCTTAAATGATTAATGTAAAATCTCTTTATTTAAATCCACATATATTCAAATGAACATTAGAACTCGATACTCACATTAGTGACACATTATTAGCATTTGGTGATATTTAAAACTCGATGCTCAAGTGTATCAACAAAATAACTACATTTGAGTACCAACTTTATATATCAATACATTAGTAGTATCTATATTTATTACACGTATTTTATGCTTCTTTTAAGAGTTAGCCAAAAAAAAATTAGTTTATTTACTAAAAACAAACTTACAAAAAGTTAATATCAAAAGAAGAGGTTTGTTTGACATATTCATAGTTTTTTTTTTTTTAAATATTTTTTAAGAATGACTAAAATGAATTTTTTTAACAAGGAATAAATTTATCAAATGAACTAAGATTTTTTTTTCTTCATTTTTTAATAAAATATATGTATATATATATAATTTTTTTTTGTTGCCAAATGAAATCTTGGAGCATCGCCAACAATCTATATTTTCTTTAAATTGTGCATTCCCCATTTTAGGTAATCACTTTTTCAATTACTTTCTCCAACAATACTCCTTACTTTTTCTTTACTTTATTTAAATTTTCTTTTATTATTCTTTTTCAATTAAACTCATTTTTTAGAAAGTTGGTATGACAATTAGATTAGGAAAGAGAAATTAATATAGGGAATGAACAGTGATCCCACATACATAGGGAGTCATTTGTTAAACTAGAGAACTTTTTAGGAAGTTTGATGGGGTTATTTTTAGAGTTTTCACCTTCTAAAATAACTAAAAATTGATAATAGGTTATCTCTTAGGATGCTCTTAAACATCCACCAACTAGTTTATTTAAAAAAAAAAAAAAAAAAAAAAAATCCCCTGTGAATAAGAAATTGATTCAAATTCAAAACCAATATTTATAGTTCCATAAAAAAGGAAAAAAGAAAAAAAAAATTTGTTTGAAAGATTAAGATTAAACAAGAACAACTCAAAATAATAATAATTTTTTTATATCCCATTTTAAACTCTCACTTGATATAAGTTTACTTGTTCCTCTATAAATAAAGGGGAAAATTAGTCTAAAGTCCCTCTTCAATTTTTAGTAATGGAAGACATCTACAATATTATTTTTTGATGTCTAAGGTCCCTCTCATCTATCACAAAGAAATTCAGCACCGTTGATTGTACACATAGAACCCCTCCATCACGTCCAGAACCATCGCCGCTGTGTCCGGAGCTCCCCGCAAGGCATCCGGCAACTCAACCCTAATCGAATTCCGCACTTTAGGGCGCTCGATCATGTACTTCCTCAGTCCCAACCCGTCCATGTTCTCACAGAACGATTTCAACTCTGGTGATGGATGTGGCTGCTGCAGTCAATCATCGATATGCCTGGGCTGAAGTCGGGAAAAATTTGTAGAAGCAAACTTACAGTCTTTGGTTCTTCTATATCAAGCATTCCAGCATTATTGACCAACATTTCACCATATACTCCAATGCACCAAACTGCCATTCGGACAAGACTTTCCTGATGAAAACATAAAAAATCATTTTTCACTAATTACTCAAGATGATAGAACTTCCATACCAAATCTTATCCTAAGAAAGAAAAAAAAGCTAAGTACCTGTTCACCTGATGTTTGGACTGCTCTGTACAAAAACCGTACTGTATATCCATGGAGGTTCGAAGCATTGTTTATCACAACAATAAGGGCATGCTAAACTTCATGCTTTAGCAAATTTCCTGCCTATTAATAATAGCATCAGGATCAAAATTTTACCAAATGTGCCATTACCTACATCAAAGAAAGCTAAAAGAAAGATTTAAAAGACAAAATAAAACACAGACAGAGAATGCAGAGAAATTCAGAATTTCTCTGGAGAGAAATTCCAAAGTGCAGAGAAAATTGTTCAAAACACAGAGAATCCAGAGAAATTTCGAAGTCCAGAGAAATTTGGTTAAAACACAGACAGAGAATCCAGAGAAATTCAAAATTTCTCTGGAGAGAAATTCCGAAGTCCAGAGAAATTTTCAGAATTTCTTTGGAGAGAAATTTCTCTGGATCGAATTTTCTCTGGTTGAATTTTCTCAGGATCGAATTTTCTCTGAATTGATGTTGAGAGACCTTAGATATTATAAAAATATTGAGTGTTCTTTATGCTATAAAATCATAATACTAGGGACCTTAAAAAAAACCCCTAAATAAAGATTATAATAAATTTATTTTTGAGTTTTTTGATATCGAATTATTTTTATTTTGAAAAAATTAGTTAAGCATCATTCTCTAACTTTGTGTAGTAAGAGAGGTCCAAGATATATTTTTTTTATTAGCTAAGGTCCTTTGATAAAATTTCTCTATAATCATATCAGAGAAATTTCAAAATTTATTTGTGTCGAGGTCAAAATTTCTCTGAGTCGGATAAAATTTTTCTATAAAAATGTTGATAAATCTTGTTTACTATAAAAATATTATATATTTTTTATTTTATAAAATTTTAATATAATTTATTATTTTTTTTTTTTTTTGGGGTGTCTTTTTTGGCGTTTGGTCATTCGCTGCCCAATTTCACCACTTTCACAAAACGCCACTGCTTTGTTTCTTTCCCTTTTACCCCAGCCACAACACTCGCGCTCTCTCTCTCTCTCTAAAATAATGAATCTCTCACTCATTCGAGTCGATCGTTTTGGGGGTTTCGCTTGGAAACCTGTGTAAAGCACTGAACAGAGAGAGGTATAAAGCTAGGGTTTCAATTGTTTAGCTTGTTCTGTTGTCTATTATTTCGATGTTACATGATCACACAATCACTTCGATTAGATGTTACTACACTCAATTAGGTCTCTTTTCACTCATATATGTTGAATGCAAATCGTAATTTGTATGTAGGTATGTGTGTGTGTTTTGCATTGTTGAATTGTTTTGGTGGATTCTAGGGTTTTTGCATGTCAGTGATGTGCGCTTAGATTTGTGCCTAAGAGAGAAATGTGTTTAAACCCACAGTTAGGGGTTTAAGTGGTTTGGTTTGGTTTGGTCCGGTCAGGGTTGAGGGAAAGTTTAGCGCCGAACTGTTTTGTTGTTTGAGAAACCAAAATAGACTGCATGCTACAGGTTTTGTTTTGTCGGTTTGGGGTAAAAGAGGGATTGGTTTTAAAGGGTATTATAAAGGCTTGTAGAATCCGAAATCGGGAATAAATGAAGAAAAATGGTGAAATTTGTTCTATAAATGCCTCCGTCCCAAAACGTGTATTATTAGTCACTTATCTTCTAAAGCTCAAAAAATTAAAATATAAAAATATTTAAATATACTATTTTGGTCGGTTTAGTTTGTATGGTTGTAATTTTTTTTGAACCAAAACATACCATACATTATGAAATGCATACCAAAAACTGGCTCTGTTTGGTTATGCTTTGTAATTAATTTTCTAGGCATGTTTTTGAGTATGATGTTTGGTTAGGCTTCTGAAATCAATTTTCCAAAGCTCTGCAAAGAGCTCTGTGCATCAGGCGTTGTTCAGCCGTTGTTCTGGGAAAATTTTGCAAACGGGGACTATCACCCGGTTGTCCTTGGGGACATCCACCCGGATGTCCTCGTTGTACAGAAATTTTTTTTTTTTTGATTTATATAATTGGAAAAAATATTTTTTGAAATTTTTTTAATTTTTAATGTTCTTTAAAATAATTTTGAGTTGTATATTTAGTTATGAGTTGTAAATTTTTGTATCACATATCAAATATCACATTAACAATTCCCCACTCAAATCAAACCTCTTTTCCAAAACTATTTTCAAAACTCTTTACCAAACAAATTTTCTACACTCAAATCATAATTCTACACCACACAAACTCAAAATACAACTCATACTCTCAAATCACATTTACAAAACACAACCAAACGCAACCTAAAATTTTGATTGTTCTTAAGTGGTTGGTTTGGTTTCATTGATTTTTCTTACCCCTATATCCACAGTAGCAATTGGGTTCAGTGATGGGTTTATTTTTATTTTTGTTTCCTTATCAAAGTTGGAAATATGGGATGTTTTTCCTTGATATCATGTGCTTTTTTATGTTGGCAAGAAAAACCGTATCGACAAATTTGATTCGACAAATTGACCCTAACCCACTGATAAGTTGCAACAACATTTAGAATGATCACTGTCGTGACCGAAGCAACTAGCATAGCAAGTTGCTGTGGTCCTTGAATCTTGTGAAAGATCTTTGATTATATTGATGTGTTGTGCATCACATTTATGCGTCACCAAAAAGTGTGTTGACACATTTTAAACATGATCACCAGAAGGTGGTTTGAACTGTCAACACTTGGACTCCATATCAGCTTGTTCACATGGAGATGTAACAGAAACACAAATTATTTTCTTCTAATCATTTTTTTTTTCTTGAGAAATAGCTTCTATGCCAAAGGAAGTCTGTTAAAAACCTAGACATTGAAGTTCCTTTTATGGGGAACAAGTTCTTCTTCCTTCAATGTCCTTTCTTTCATTTTTGAGAGAGTCCAATGGTGAATGTATGGTGGTTATTGGTTGCAGTGGTTCTACTTTATTTTGCTTTGCATTTGCAATTGCATCCTCGCAACTTTAATTGTTGTTTTCTGTATGGAGACTATATGCTGAATATCAATTTGCATAATTGCTAGTGTTAAGAGACCAAGGGTCTAAACCTAGTTAGCTAACCTGCTTTGGGAAGTTTCTGCGACCAAATAAAGTTCATTAGTCAAGCTTGTCAGTAATAAGAATATGAAGCGCAAGCGTGGAAGTGGGAAACGCAAACCAAAATTGGCTCCTGTGGTGGGTGCAAAAGAGGCAGTTCCAAATATTGTCAGTCTAAATACTCAAGATGACTTGGTTCCAGATGATTTTGACAATGCTGAATTTGACTCTAGAATGGAGGTTGAAACACCACAAAATGGCAGCCGCAGTACGCAGCAAGCAAATTTACAAAAACAAAAAGTAATTGATGGGACAATGGGAGATAGTCTGAGCTCATCTCCTGAAATGAGTGTAGCTGTTTCTGCTAATCTTTCGAAGAAAGCTAGGAGCATAATGACAAAATCATCAAGGGGTTTTGTTGCATCAAGTATAGAACCAGGTAGCAATGCAGAACAGGTGCAGAATGGAAGGATGCATCAAAAAGAAGCAAACTCGCTTCATCAGGATCCTCAATACGAAAAGCAAGAATTAAAAGCCGCCCTGGAGGTATGTTGTTGATGTCTAATGGAAGCAATATGCATTGGGTACGACCTTTATATATATGTATTTCATATTTGTTGACACCTATGTAAACACAATCTCTGCTTGAAATGTGGTTACAACATTTTTACTTATTTATTAATGAATCATCTTATGTGTTCATAGGTCATTAAGAAGGTTATGAAAATGGATGCTGCTGAGCCCTTCAATGTTCCAGTGGATCCTGTTGCCCTGGCAATACCTGTAAGTGTAACTTCTTTATAGATGCTTCACATGTGTATTATTTTAGGAACATGCTGCTAACTTTAAATTTATGGCCACTGAGATTTTGGGGTGCAATATATGTGAACCTAAATGGTTTGGAGGAAATAACTTTTCGAACATTTTGGAGTGGAGTGGGTTTTATGTTGGTTATGAGCTCATCATTTGGGGGAGCAGAGTGGAACTTTTTTCTCCTTTCAATGCTTTTTGTCTTTTTTAAGAGTTAGGTAGGTTAGTTATGAAGACTTGGGAGTTTATTACATAGGATAGGAGAGCAATGCACGGGTTGTTTCTCTATGTTGGAAGTATCATGTTCCTTTTTTCAGTTACTGTCAACTGGTTTTCATTCTTATTCTTTAAGAAAAATTAAATTGCTATTACATTTAGAAGGTTAATGCTATCCTAATTTTCTGCCTTAAATCATGTAATGGAAGTACAAGTTAATTTGACATTATTATTGCTGTGTATAAAATTACAAATGTCTCATATGTTCTTCCACATTTTTATCAAACTTGTTTTTGTTTTGTGTACTAACTCTTCATTTTCTTCCTTTATTTGTTAATTAACTTTTGGTTTTTTTATCGTGGTGGGGCTGGAAGCAGGATTATTTTGATATCATTGATACACCTATGGATTTTGGTACAATATGTAGCAATATTGAAAATGGTGTTAAGTACAAGAATTCGAAGGATGTTTTAAGGGATGTGCAATACATCTGGGATAACTGTTATAAGTATAATAAAAAAGGTCATTATATTTTGGAGCTCATGAAGCGGGTGAAGAAGAACTTCACAAAATCTTGGACAGAAGCTGGGTTATACAGGGAACAACAACAGGAGATTGATGGTGAGGGTTTCATGGTTCTTTTTTAATTTATGCATTTGATTTTCTTCATTGATGCAGAAAGTGGCTCATTTGGTTGTCATTGACTTCTTGCTTTGCCTGTTAACTATGGATTATGGTGTTCAATTTGTTATGGAACATAATAATTCAGTCTCTTGTTATGTTGTGAAGAATGCTACCACATGCTTTTGGGCCTCTAACATGCTATGGCATGTCATCTTGGGCCTCTTAAACAAATAGCCAAATCTTTAAAATAAGAAACTTTATAGGCTTCTTTGGATTTTGTCCATCTTGACAATATTTTGCATATACAAAGAGGTCCCTTTCTACTTTGTTAGTCTATTCGTTTGTCTTTTGAAGCGGTCATTTTTTTTGTTGAAAATTATATTATTAGTATTATTATTATTATTATTTAATTTGGTGTAACCCTCCCATGAATCTATGACTTCTGCAGTTTTGAATTAGCATAAAGGACATTTTAGTTTCTGGATCTTGAGTGAAATATTTTTTTGGTAATATTTTTCATTTTCACTATATTGTTTTCTCTACAGAAATGGCTGCAGAACATGGTGCCTAGCCAGCTATTGTTAGTAACTACATGTTAATCAATCAACTGGTGACCAAATTAGATAAGTTTTGAAGAACAGAAAAATGCATGTTAGGCAATTGATGTTTGACATTCTTGAGCAACCTCTTCTTGCATTTTGGTTGTAATAAAACATCAATCATTAAATCATGCTCTGGGAAGAATATCGGAAAATATACAATATCAAATATTGGTCTAAAATCTTAATGTTAAAAACTGTACAGGCAAGGTAGGGAGCAATCAAATCTGTCCTATAAACCTGCTATACAACTACTCTGTTTCAGACAAACTCTGTGGAGGGACCATTAAAGAATCATATTAAATGAGGCACCAAGAAAACAATATTCTTAGCAGGATACACTTTTTTGGCTAACGGGGTGTCTGAGGCTTCACCCCAACTAATCCCCGTGTACATGCTGTCCCCCCGTCCCACATGTACCAGGTAATTACCGGGCCTAAAGCCCTGGGGGAAATCTCAAGCAGGATACACTTTGAACAAGAGGAAATAATATTCATATTCACACAATAGGGGAGTACTCAGCAAGGGTTTTGTAAGGGAGGTGGAGGACCTTATGTGGTCTAACTTTTAGGGAGGTGGACCTTATCTACTTCTCAACAAAATGTTCACACCCAATGAGAGATGAGTACACTCGACTTCGCTAGAAGTCGCAGGGTTGGTTTGGGAATAGGCTATTTTAGTAATTTTTTGGCTAAAATATGAGGTGAAAAAAATTAATATGTTTGGGATGATATTTTGGTTTTTTACAAAAAAATGTGCAAAAAGTAGAGAGGAAAGAGATTTTTTTTTGACTTTTTTTGTATTGTTCTTTGCCTTTTTGGCTTTTTAGCGACTTTTTTTTTGGCCTTTTAGCTATTATTGTAACTTCCCAAATTTGCTAGTAATTTCTTCCTCCCAAATATTTCACTGTTCATTTTCTTCTAGATATACCAGATACTCCCAATGTGCACATTTTCAGCTGGTTATTCTGTCCTTGTACTCCTAGGCTTAACTTTCCGTGAAGAATATTGCTGAATGACATTCCTAGGTATCACCCACTTGATATCAAGTTAAATAAAAAAACACGAATAATCAAAATACAAACCACAATGAACGAGTGGGTGTGGGAACCTCTTGGCTAAGATGAAGTATATAGCAACTGTTCTTATCAGTTATCTGATACATGGGCCAGTGTCCCAATCAATATTAAATAGATTTTTGCGGGGAGGGCCCGCCATGGTAGTTTTTTATTAGGATCCTCACTTGTCACTTCACTAACCATTATACATGTGTCTCTTCTCTGAAGGACATTCAGATGTACCTCCTACAAAGTCTACTATGAGCTGTGGCATACATGGGCATAGGAGCCCAGTGGGTTCTATGATTGACCATGCCAGACATCAGCAGCAGGATCATGCAGACCCGAGCGGAGTTCATCCCCATCAGCCCTCATTGAGCTACAGCCAATCATATCATCCCCAGCAGAGGCCTTGCCAGTGTCAACTGAGCTCTGATCAGCACCACACTTGTCAGCCTAAGGCTGGCACAAATGGTGTTAGTGCAGGTATGCTCTGGTATGCTATGTTTGAGGTTCATTTAGGTTGGCTTTTTTATTATGGCTCGACGTTTTGCACATGCAGCAGATGTGTTACATGATATGAGATGTGTTGTTCACTTGCACTGTACTGTGTAGTACATTCGGTTGTAGAAATTTACTCATGATACATCTTGCATACGTACCGATTAAATCAATGAAGTAATTTCATCAAACAAATCCTTGAGTTGTTCATCACCATCAATATTTGCTAATGTTGTACCTAAAAGTGAAAAAAGAAAAAATTAATAGTATGTTTTTAAGATTATATATGTATCTTGCCTTCACATTTCACTTTCTTCATACTGTACTCTAAACAGGATATGAACATTCACTTTATTTTTTAGTCCTTAACTGCTGCTCCTGTTTAAGCAACATGCAAGCAATACTTTTAAAAAAAAAAGAAAAAGGAAAGAATGTGCAAGTAATCCCTTTGCCTTTAAAACTCCAGTTAGGTATTACTTTTGCTATTAGAGTGCATAGATGCCTGCCCTTGCTTCCTTGACACCAAATAGGTGCTACCTTTTTTATTTTTATTTTTATTTTAAGCAGTGCATATTGCTATTCCTTTTTCTTCAATTTTTTTTTTTGGATAAATAAAGTGTATTGGGGATGATGCTTGCTATTTCAGAAGATGCATTTAGGTAAGGTAACTTCTAAAACATGCTAGAAGTGTTTTTTTTGGCTTTTCTTTGCAATATATATGACTTTGCAAGACTCAGGCACTCAACATGTTGTTTCCCTGCCTAGGTATTGGGGATTTTAGCATTCACTAGATGTTGCCTTTTGCATTGGGGTAGAGTGAGCTTATGGCTTGGAACATGTTTGATAAACCATATAGCACCTCTATTGCATTAATTAATAATAACCACTTGACCTCTAGAAGCTACATGCAACCCCTTATAACGTGAACTTGTTAGTTGCTGTTGGAATCTGCTAACCAACTCCTGTATATAGCCTTTTCTCCAAGGTAGTGGCCATTGTTATATTTCATTAGGGCATGTCCCTATATAATCGCACCTATGTTACATGGACTCGGGTATGGGTCGGGTGCGTATCTAGGGGTCAAACCCATCAAACTTCTAACTGAAGGATATGTAATTATGTAGACTTGCCACAAAAAAAAAAGGTCATATGTTTTAATTTTAATTTATTTTGCGTAAAAGTGGTGTTTTTTGTAACATAGTGTAAAAAAGACTACTAATTTTATAGCAATTACGGTACAAAAACTAAATATAATGACAACGTTAAATATAATTATATATAATGAAATTGAATTGATGTATATACTGGCTAAATGCATGCAAAAGTAACTAAATGCATATCTGATGGGAAGTGACGGGCACATATCCCATACCCTTATCAAAGTTTCAAGTGTCTGGCATGAGTACTTGATTTATTTTGAAGAGTCCATTGAACACAGAATTGCACTACATCTATCTTCACTATGATGCACTATTGCATGTTTAATAGTCGTATGTTTCTTCTTTTTTATTTTTATTTTATGAAAATGCAGGACATTCACACTTACTTCCTCCTATAGAGTCTACCATGAGACGAAGTCCACGTGGGCATAAGTCTCTTGTGGGTTCCATGGCTGACAACCCAAGCCGCTCGCAGAAGAATCAGATAAGCATGAGCCAACCACAACTTCATCAGCATCAGCCCTCAGTGAGCTGCATTCATCCATATCAAACCCAGGAAAGATCTTGCCAGTGCCCACCGAGCTCTGGGCTGCAGCAGCCATTTGTTGGTACAAATATTGCTAATGCAGGTATCTTTGTTTGAGGTTCATAACCAGGTTTGACAGCTCAACAATTTGCACAATAGAGATGCCATGCATGTACAGTGCTATCATGTGGATTCACTTGCCATGTGTCAAATATCAAGTTTGATAAAGCAAGTGTATTGCACAATAGAGATGCCATGCAGATGTGCAATCATTTGGATTCGCTTGAAATACTTGTGATACATGTTCGTATTTCATGATACTAGTGTAACACCAGTTCAATTAAACATGCATCATTGCAATACTTATAATTCTCATTAGCTAATGTTATATCAAAAAGATTAAAAAAAGATGAAGTCTTTATGTTTGGGAGTATGACTGGTCTCTTACCTTGGCGTATTGGCTTTGGTCATGCTAACCTCTAAATAGGGTTTAAATATTCACTTTATTTTAGCCTGTCAAACTTGCCTTTTTCTCTTACCAAGCCTCCTTTATAAAGAATCTCCTTGTCCTTAAAACTGTTGCAGGGGCTGCCCTAGCTTTTAGGGCATCAAATAGGTGTAGCCTTCCTTGTAGAGCACCTATGAAGCATGGACACCTCTCCGGAGGTTGCGTACTATGTCCGACACGTGTTGGACATGGGCACCCCTTAGACACGTGTAGGACACGCTAAGGACACATTGTGTTCTATTTATTTATTTTTAATTTGTCAACAATTTGTTATATATTGTCTATGTTACATGGACTATCTTAAGATTAAGGTTTAGGGAGGTCCAATTCCTAGACACAGACCATACCCGAGTCTATGTGAAATAGTACGTATCCTGTTCTGTGTTATTAGTCAGTTGCTGAATGCATCAGTGCATGCCTCCTTTATAAATGCAGACTAACTACTGCATTATATTTCTTTTGTAATAACTATATGCATCTCTTTTACGAAGGAGATGTCCACTCATCACCTCCTGAGGTGTCCATGATAAAGTGCACCAAACGTGGACCTAGGTGCTCAATTGGACCTATGACTGACTACATCAGCCACAAGCAGGAAGATCAGATACCCCAAAGCCATATGCAGCCACATCAACCCTCATCTAGTTGCGTTCATGAGCATCATACCCAGCACGGAACTTGCCAAGGTCATCTGAGCTCTAGCCAGTTGCATCCTAGCTTTGACCAGCCACAACCTTCCCAGCCACATGCTGCTGGCGCGGAAATGAGTAGTGAAGGTATATTATTCTAGCCCCAATGCTTGAGTAGTTTCCAAGTCATGTTAACATGTGTTCTCCGTTCCTCATATTTTAAATGGTTAAAATTAGAAAAATGTTGTTGTGTCTAATCTTATTTTTTAATGCATTTTCTCATCTCTAGACACAAGTCAGTGGGTCCCATGTGCATTTATTTATGTGGACCCCATTGTTTTGTGTCTAGGAGTATGAAAATGGATTAAAAATGGGATTATAGCATTACTTTTAAAATTATTAAACCCATTAAATTAATGATATAGAAACAATAAAAGATGTTATTAATGTCACGCACTAAAATTTTGGTGTCCATTTTTGAATCACAAAAAGTATTATATGTAAGAATTCTAAATGACTTATGTATATCCAATTGTGAATCAATACAAAGAGTACATTTGATTTATATAGCAATTCTAGGTCTAAGACTAAATAGGAAACAAGAATTAATGTAAGAATATAAAATATTCAGACAATCTCTCAAATATATACAAATATATACTAATATTCTCACATTATATACCCAGAAAAAATATTTAGGAAAGTATTAAGAATTTGAAATGTACTTGGTGTGTTTTTGGCCAAGCAAATTTGTTCCACACATTATAAATTTTAAACATTGTTCTAGATGTATATATTTTTTGAATGTTTAATACTGATGTTGTTTTAGCTATTTGGTTGTGCATTTTAATTTGTATAGTCTTTTGCTACATGGACTCTTTCATTCCCCCTAGTGTACCTGTGTCAACACTATTATATGACAAGGATAAGAGTACGAAATATGTGTTCAACCCACATATACAAGTTGGACAATTCGATCCTCTAATTTTTAACAATGCTTAAGACGCTCATATTTGATACTAAAGAAATATTTCTAGCCTCTCATATGGATGGATATAGAAATCTTGAATCCAGTGTTGTTCACGTACATTCCTAAATAATAACATCATCTTATGTCAGGATATTATACATTTTACGTGACTTTTAAGAGCAATGCTAAGGATCCCAAAAAATTTACCAAAACACAACACTCACATGTATTTTGTAGAATTTTTAGTAAATTTTTTGGGATCTCTAGCATTTTTGTACTATACATGTTTAGGACGTGTCTACATATCTGTACCCAACTTTTGGATGCATATCCTTATATCTTAATATTAAGATTTAAGGAGGTCTAACGCTTAGACACAGACCACACCCGATACTCGCACCCGAGTCTATGTGAAATAGTACATAGCCTGTTCTGTGTTAATAATAGTGAATTGCTGAATGCATCAGTGCAAGCCTTCTTTATAATTAATGCAGGCTAACTACTGTATTATATTGCTTTTGTAATAACTATAAGCATCTCTTTTATGAAGGAGACTTCTACTCATGGCCTCCTGAGGTGTCCATACTAGGGTGCACCAAAAATGGGCCTGGTTGCCCAATTGGATCTATGGCTGACTGTGTCAGCCACAAGCAGCAGGATCAGATAACTCCAAGGCATATGCACCCACATCAACCCTCATCTAGTTACATTCAGGAACATCACCGGCATGGGTCTTGCCGGGGTCAACTGATCTCTAGCCAGTTGCATCCTAGATTTGAGCCGCCACAACCTTCCCAGCCACATGCTGCTGGCGCTGAAACGAGTAGCGCAGGTATATGAAGATTACGAGTATGGCTAGTTTTTATGATTTAAATCCAGATACATTGTGCATGTAGCAAGACTAGCTAGGGCTAGGCGCATATTTTGGTATGCCTCTTTCCATGTAAGATCTCAATTAAGTTTGGAATCAAATTAACCTCTAGCTGCTTTGTGTAGCTTATTATATGAATAACTTGATAAATTTGAGTGCGGAATCTGCCAACAATTTCTTATATGCACCATAGTTTTTTTGTCCATTATTGAAATGCATCAATGTGTTCCCTGTTATAATTAAGTGAAATTATATACCTTATTATACTGCGCCTGTAATAATCATACACTTGTATCTCTCTAGAAGAACAATCAACGCCTCCTACAGAATCCATAGTAAGGTGCACCAAACGTGGGCCTAGGTTCCCTGTGGGTCCTATGATTGACTACATTAGCCACATAACCCCAATCCAAATGCAGCCCCAGCAGGGGACTTGTCAGGGCAATCCGAGCTCTAGCCAGCCACAGCCTTCTCTTCCACTAGCTGGCATTGATATGGGTAGTGCAGGTATGTTATGTCGCGTATTCAGTCATATTTACTTTCTCATGTTTTCAACTTACATTGTTTTATGTGCATATTTATTCCTTCTCTTGTTTTTTTCTCCCATTATTTTTTTTTTAATAGATTCTACTAGCATTAAGAGGAAGACTCGTGGTCGTGGCCCAACACGGTGCCTCGATGTATGGAATACGGAAGACAAGATACCTATTGCCACCAATGCGCTTGGGCAGCCCATTGGCCTTGAGGCTCCCAAACTAGTTAACTTCCTTGGCACCATGGCACGAAATGGTCATTTAGCGCCCCTTAATTATGTTGATTGGCGTGCATTTCCCGATGAGAACAAGGAGAAAATGTGGCAACAAGTTCAGGTATTGGAAGAACTATTTCTTGATATATTATATATGTTTATTTTGTTGTCTTACATATGTTACCTACATATATAGGAAAAGTTTGATATTGACCCAAACAGTGAAAGTTGGGTCTTGAAGTCCATTGGCAATAAATGGAAGAACTGGAAGGCTCTGTTAAAGGCTAATCATTATAATCGTCACACTACCGATGAGGAGCGGCTGGCAGACCGTGATGAGAGGGTCCTTCCGGATCAGTGGCGGATTCTAATTTCATTTTGGAACTCCAAAGAGGCACAGGTATGTTCTGGACAATGATGGTAGAATTCACTTCTTACTATTATGTGTGCTGATATGATGCAATCCGTTAGAAGTTTGATTATCCGTTTCTTTTCTTTCAATGGAAAATGGAATCAATGTATCTATCCATACTGCGGTACAGGAGCGGAGTGTTACAAATAAGGCCAGTCGCGCACAGCAGAAGACAATGCACACAACAGGCACAAAGAGCTTCGCTCGAGTGCGTGAAGAGCAGGTACTTTCATGACTTCGGAAACCTAAAATTGCATTGTTGCTGTATGTTTCAGCACTCACGTAGCGATGAACTCATAATTGTTGTTTAATAAGTATAGCGTGAGAAAAGGCCTGATGGGAAGGAGCCATCCCGGGCAGAGCTATTCATACTGACACGTACACGCAAAGATGGGCACCCTGTGAACGAGGCATCATCAGTAATAATTGTATGTTCAATTCTCAAATCATTCAAGTTGATCTTTCACTGAAATATTTGTTGTTTCTTGTTGTGTATGCATTGGTTTGTTCTGTGATCAATTGTACAATTTAAACACTAACAAAATGTTCTTTATTACAGTCGCAACTTCGCAAAAAAGCTTCTCAACAGCAGGGGACCTCACAAAATGGTATTGTTGAAGATGATGTCTTCGCTGAAGTTGTGGGACAAGATAGACATGGTCGTGTGCGTTATTTGTTGGGTCCTTCCCCATCTGATCTTGGAGGTCCAAAACCAAATCGTGCTGAAGCCATTAGAATGGTCTCGGAGGCTAATGTAGAGGTACGTGAGTTGAAAACCAAAATGTCGGCCATGGAGCAGACGTGTGCACAGATGGCAGCTCAAATGACTACCATGATGTCGATGATGTCGACCATGCAGAAGAAGTCCCCTGAGAAGCATTTGCCTAATGCAGTAGGTACACCGCCTGAGCCTTCAAATGCTGAACGGGTAAATATTTGAGTTATTTATTCTTGCATTTAGCTAGAAGTTATTGCGTTTGTTTCAAACTTCAATCCTTGTTTGTTCTCAACAGGTTGCAGATGTCTCTATCAATTCTGAGGGGTCACAAGAAGTGCAGGTACATTCATCATCTGTTCGCCAGGGTGCTCCATCTCTTCGGGTGAGTAATATATATATTGGTTAGTAAGGTTGCTAGAGTTATTCAATAGTATTTATTTATTTGAACCATCAATTACCATTGATTCATGAAAAACAGAAAACTGCAACGAAAAGAGGAAGGAAGCCGAATAAAAATGTTGCAAAGGTAATTAATCACTCATGGAATGAATTGTATTTCTCCATTTTCTGTTTCACTCTTATCATACGAGTACTACTTTTCTATGCAATACTTTCAATGTTCTTGTGTGGCTGGTTTTCTTGTTTTAATGTCTATAATTCAATTTGTAAGGCTTTAAATTGTGGACCTAAACTTTTGAAAGTGCATTTTGAGATGCCACTGTAAGATTTCTGAATAGTTTTCTGTATTTCATATATTCAATGTGTATCAATTACAATCAGACCTTAGAATATATATAGCCCTAACTCCTAAACCAAAAAGGAAATATAAATATAATACTATCACGACTCTAATACAATCATGCCTCTAATAGGACTTTAAGTTTAATTTGTAAGACTCACAATATATTCTCACACCCCCGCTCAAACTCAAGGTGTTTTAACAGAAAATACGGAGAGTTTGCTAAGAAGAAACTGGAACCGAGCAGTAGTGTGAGTCTTGGTGAAGAAGTCCGCAAGTTGCATAGCTGAAGAGATGAAAGGAAGCGAGATAGAGGTAGACTGCAGATGTTGGCGAACAAAGTGACAATCAATCTCAATGTGTTTTGTCCACTCGTGGACTTAGGGTTTCGATCATGACTCTAATACAATCATGCCTCTAATAGGACTCTAAGTTTAATTTGTAAGACTCACAATATATTTCACAATATATTCTCACAGCCACTTCTGATACGACATCGTGGACAATGTAAGAGAGACAGCAGGAGCAGTTGTTGCTGGGTGGCCCATATGTTGCAATTAGTCAGTAACATTTAAACTAGGTTTTGACTGATCTAATGGATCACTAATTTTTTGTTCTTTTGTTTGCAGGTGACACGCAAAAAGAGGTGATGTTCAGTGGATTGAATTTCTTATTAGTGGAAATGTAGTGATCTTGGATTCGGGTCTTAGACATATAATATACTATTATTTGTGGTAGTTGTTCAAGATGTTGTGTGTTTGAAGATTTAAACTTTCTGGTTGTGAATGTGAAATGATGTGGATTTATGAATGATGAAACAAGTTATTAGTATTATATATGGATGGTTTGTACAGATGATACAATCCTAATGTGCTCTGGTGGACTTGTGGCATATCGTAAAACTGGTTTGTGAATACGTTCTCGTATATGGATCTTTAAATGACTTGATGAGTTAACTCTGTTATAATTTGGGGCGATGGCAAGTGTTATATGCTTCCAATGCTGTGGCTCGGGTTTGAGCTATGCTAATCAATCTCTCCATAGAAGTGAGGGACTCTCTCCCCCAGATTGTGTAGAGAACAACTGTATGAATCTTTTGGCAGCATATATATTAATTTATTTATTGGCTTCTGAGGTGCAGTTTCTTCATTCTTGTATTGCCCCCTAGTTTCTTACATTCTGCTTGTTTTTCTGGAAAATATTTTCTGCTAGCGAGAGCTCATAAATTATACCAGAGTGAAAGGTTTGTCTGGAATGGTTATAGGTCCTCCTAGTCTTTCATTCCTTCAGAATTGATTCTCAGCTTGCTTCTGAAATAAATGATGCTATTCAGAGAAGCACACCAAATAGCAGTCCCTTATGCTTTATTTGGATTTTGGAGTTGTGGTGACGTTTCTAGTGACTGAAAAAAACAATGGACGTAGAAACTAATGGTCTGTTTGGGAAGTGGCTTTTTAGTAGCTTGCCTGGGAATGATTTTTTGATTTTTTACGAAAAAATTTATAAAAAATAAAGAGAATCAGAATAATTTTTTTAATTTTTTCTTGTAAGTGAAAAACTTGATGGCTTTTTTTTTTTAGGTGTTTTTTTTTTTTTTGGGGGGGGGGCGGGGGGTTGTTTAAAATATTCTTATCCCAATTGGACCGTGAATTTTGTTTTCATTTCCCCCACCTACAATTCCATTTATAAATTTAAGAATCAAAAACAGTTCCCCCCTCAAAAAAAAAAAAAAAAAAAAAAAAAAAAATAGTAATAGTAAAATCTTAAGTTAACTGGTATTACAGTTTTTTTGTTTATTTATTTATTTTGTCAAGTAATTAAGAAATTTTTCATTTTCTTGATTGGTTAACTATAGGATTGTAAACAGTCTAGTCAACAAAATTAAAAAAAAAAAAAATGTTTACTGATTTATTTACACTTTAGCATTTGGCATATTCATCAAAATTTTACTTTGAACTCTCTATTTTCAATTGTGATTGTCAACCTAATAACATTTCCATCCATTTATCGTTAATATCTTTCCCTTGATAAACACTTGTAAAATTGACCATCTTTCTATCAATTAACATCCTTATACTTTTATTAAAATTTTACTTTAATTAGTTTTATTTTCATCAAAATCCCACTTTCCTATCTCTACTTTAAATTGTGTCCTAAACAAATGAAAAAGTTCAAAATAAAAAATTACCAAAAACAAATAGGAGCTAAGTGTAATTAATTTTAAAAATCTTGAATTTTATTAACATTTATTAAAAGATGTAAAACTATTATACAATTTGCATAAAAGTGAGTGAAATATAAAAATAATAATCAGTGTGTTTGGTTTGAGTTTTTTAGAATAAATTTTTTGAAAATTGAATTTTTTGGTTTTCGTGTTTTTTATTTTTAGTGAATATTTTTAAAATTTTAAACATTTTTTTTTACTTTTTTAAATGCACCTTACTTAGATGTATTTAAAAAGTAAAAAATTTGTGAAAAAATATTTTAAAAAATTAATAAATACATAAAAATATAAAAAATGTACTGAATTCTCATATTTTTTTTTTATATTTTTGATATTTAGTGAATTTTTAAAAGGTTTTTTTCACATTTTTTTTACTTTTTGGTATATTTATGTTAAGTATGTCTAAAAAGTAAAAAAATTGCGTAAAATATTAAAAAAATTTAGTAAAAACAAAAAAACACGAAAAATAAAAAGTTGAATTTTCTGAAATGTGTTTTTGGAAAAGTGCAACCAAGCATTTACTAAAACATAGGCAAAAATATTTAGCATTTTGTTAATAAATAGCCAGAATTTTTTATACTTGAGGACTTGTTTGATGCGATTTAGTACAATCTAAGAAAATGAATGATTAGAAAATGAAAGTCAAAAGCATTTCCCTCCACTTCTTGATTAATAGTTTTTTTTTTTTTTTACTCATTTAAATTATTTTTGGCTAATAAATTATAAATAAAAGCGACTCGCTTATCTTCCATCCAAATCTAGATTGAAGAAGCTTGTATGGGTCCGTAGGCTTATTACGAATTCTATTTTGATAATTTAAATTATTCATTTTATTAGACTCCTTGGATATATTATCCATAAAAAATTAGGTTGATCTGATATTTATAATCCCTTCATTTTATATAATTTATCTAAGAAAAATTTAACAGTCAATATGTTTTAAAAGCAAAACATCCATTTTTTTTTTTATATAAATGCGATAAAATGAAGGCTATAAATATCAGATCTAATTTTTTTAATAAGTAATATACATGCAGAAACCGATAAAATAAATGGTTCAGACCTAAATTTTTTTAAATTTTTTTATGAATAATATACTCACAGTATCTAATAAAATAAACGATTCAAATCATTAAAATAAATCCTGTAATGATCGCCATAGGTCCGAACAATTCTCTCAAATCTGATGAAGACTGAAGAGAAGTACCCTCCCAAAAAAATTTATACCAAACAATCTAGCACAACTTCTGAATTGAAATAAACCATTTATTTAAGGTGCACCAAACAGCCCTTAGTCGATGTGGCGAAGATTAGGTGGTTTGGTAATTACCGGAAAGAAGTTTGAACTGTTAACCCTCCTCGGCCTCTCTCTCTCTCTCTCTCTCTCTCTCTGGATCACTAATTCGGGTTGAAACGTACAAAACCTATAAAAGGCTCCGAGAAAGTCTCTCTCGAACAGACATAGGTAAACCATCTCTTCACCTTTCTCTATATTTTTTTCTTCACTTCGATCGAATAGTGATTAGGGTTTCGTGTTTTTCCCTTTGCCTGACTCTCTGATCTATTCTATGTATATATGGTCATCTGTTTGAATCAAGAATTTCATGGAGATCAATTTAATTTATGTTATATACTAGTGTAATTTTAGTCAATATGGTTTGTTTTTGGTTTGTGGGTTCTAGGGTTTGTTCATATGGGGTGTTAAGTTGTTGATTATGATGATGGATGTCCAAATTGTGTCCCCAAGAAGCTCCTTGTGTTTGAAAATTTGCAAAGATCTTTTTTTTTTTTTTTTTTTTTTTTTTTAATTGAGGACAATTTAATATTGGAGAGGAAAAAGCTAGAGGTGTTGATGTCAAATTTCATAGTCGATGATGAAAAATGATTGTTTTGTATGCTGAAAAACAGATAGTTTGCCTTTTAATGGAAGTGATTTTATATTCACTCTGATTGGTTTTTTTTTTTTTTGGGTGAATAACTCTGATTGGTTTTGAGTCTTCAAAAAAACAGTTTTTGAGTTTGAGTTTTCGTGTTTTGTTGTTATTTATTTATTTATTTATTTTTTGTATTTTAGTCATTTTTTTAGATGCACCTAATCCAAATATACTTTAAAAAAGTAAATTTTTTGTGAAGAAATCTAAAAAGAGTTCAATAAATATAAAAAAGAATACAAAATTGTACTATTTTTAAAAAAAAATTTATTTAGTGAAATTTTAAATATTTTTTCACAAATTTTGTACTTTGTAAGTGTATCTAGATTAAGTGGATCTAAAAAGTAAAATTAAAAAGTTGATTAAAATACAAAAAACATTTGCAAAAAATAAAAAAATATGATTGCAAACTCAAAAACTGTTTTCAAAAAACCCAAAACTAAACAGAGTGGTGATTTTATTGTTTAGAAAATTCAGTTTTTAAAAAAATTAAGGATCATAATACACATATGCTTCTGAATTCTTCTTAGCGGCAAAAAATTGAAAGAAAAGAGAAAATAGATTGCATTTTGGCTTGTTGTAGAGCAGTTTCAAAGAGCATGGACAATGATTTATACACATATAATTTGAGAAAATGAAAAAGGAGTAATCCTAAAGGTACAACTTATTGGATGCTATAGATTCATCATACAGTTGCCATATCAATAGACATTACAGATTATATATCAAACCAAAAGAATAGGGAAAAGAATTGATATTGATGTGTAAGTATTTTGGTTTTGCATGATAATATGAGAAATCCATGTGTTATTTTTAGTCCAAACCTAGAAAAGGATAATGATTTCTTTTAGTGCAGCTTCTAGCAAGCTAAAAACTGATAATCTAATTGCAAAAGGTAAAACCATCCCTTTACAACTTTGCATTATTCAGTTTTTTCAGCTTATTTGAATAATTTTTGCCTCATGAGATGTAAGAATAAGTTGTACCAAACACTCTAGCATATACTTCCAAAATAAGCTACAACGTACACCAAACAGGTCAAAAAACCCAAAGGATGGTTCAAATTCTAATTAAAGTGATACATGTGCTGGTGCAAATCTTGACATCAGTCTTTGAAAGTTATTCTGTCCATAGAGGTTGGCACTCTATTTGACAATAGCTAACACTTGAATTCAAAATATTTGTGTTTTCTTCAAATTCTGTGCAATTTTGTGTTAATATGAGAGTAAAATTTTCTTTGAAAATTGGTTGACCTGTTTAGGTAACAAAAGAAAGTATAGTTTTTGGTTTTCTCACTTTTCCCCACCGAGTCTCTCTTTGGGGGGTGCCCCCCACCTCCTCGTCTGGTTTCATTGACGTAAAATTGTTCTTCAGAGAAATTTCGAATGAAATAGAATTAACTTCTAATCTCTTTGTGTGAGAATTATCTACCAAGTAAATGGGAGTATAAACAAATGAAAATGATTCGTATTGAGATAGTTTTAATTAGCAATAAGATGGACTTCATATTGGCATTTAAGGAGATTTATAGCAAAAAATTTCCTGCACTTAACACAAGTCAAGATGTAGGAAAGTGCTTTGCATGGACTAGTTAGCTTGTTTTCATAAACTGTTTTCATGTACAGCCAAATACAAAACAGAGACCTTATTTTGAAGAGAACCTAATTTGTTTTCTCTTCTCTTTTGCCCCTCTATTTTTTCCCCATCTCCTTCAGTGGAATGTGTAGTAGTATTGTAGTTAGTTTTCTCTACAGTTTAGAAGTGTTTCCACAAAATCACAGGTAATGCAGGTCTATTTAGTTTTTCCAACTAGTTTGTTTGCATTGTTTTTCATTTTTGTGTCTTTCTTACAAGTTTGTACGCCCAATGATGTTAGCACACATTTCAAGGGTAGGAGTATCTGAATCAGGTCGGCCATTTAGAAAGCTTCTGTGATAGAAGAAAGTCTGTCAATAAGTTTTTGGTAGTTAGAACATGAAGCGCAAGCGTGGGAATAAGAAAGGCAAATCAAAGAAGCTCCCTGTGGTGGTAGTGAACGAGCCCACCCAAAATGTTGTCAGTCTAAATACAGAAGATAATTCTGGTTTTGGTGATATTGACAATGATGATAATGACTGTGGAATGGAGGCTGAGACACCATCTTCAATGGAAACTGATCAGCCAGAGAAACTTGCAAGTATTAATTCTGACAGATTAATTAATAAGGCATCTGCAAAGTTGGTTTATGGGCGTGTCAAAGTGAAAATCAAGACGAAAACGTTACAATCTCAGCTTACTTCTTCAGATGTGCCTACACAAAGTGATACTGACAAGAGTAGCCAGCAAGTAGGTCAAGAAAAGCAGGGAATAGTTAGTGAGAAAATGGAAGACAGTGCCAACTCATTGCCTGATGTGAATACAGCTGTTTCGGGTAATCCATCCAAGAAAGCTGGGAGCATAAAAATTAAGTCATCAAGGGGCTTTGGTTCTTTAGGTATGAATCAGTGTAGTAATGCTGCAGTGGTGCAGAGTGAGCGTACAAACCAAAAAGAACCTGGGGTACTTTGTCGGGATCCTCGCTATAATGAGCAAGAATTAACTGCTTCCCTGGAGGTATCTTGAATATATTGCTGTTTTCTAAATACCTATAAATGATGTCTATTTGCACATTTACTTATTCTAATCCTCCTTTTTGTCCCTAAATAGGTAATTAAGAAGATAATGAAAATGGATGCTGCTGAGCCCTTCAATGCTCCTGTGAATCCTGTTGCGTTGGGAATACCTGTGAGTATGAAGTGTATTGTTCATTGTATTGAAGTGTATTACATCAGGGTGGGACACTGTTTTGTAATCTTGGCCCTTTTTAAAGATTATAATGTAATCTCTCTCATCTTGTTCTTTGCCAATATCTCTGGAATGAGAGACATTTCTATGTTTCTGCACAACTAGGGGGGTGTCATCAAGAGCTGTTTAAAGTGTATTCTCAAGAATGTATTCTTTTGAAATTTCTTGTCTATTAGCTGCTGGTTTCTATTTCTATTTCTATTTCTATTTGAGAAGTTGGGGTACATTAGTATGTTGTAAAGAGTCGGATGCTACTGGATAGGAATTACAGAACACCTAGGACCAGTGAGACACAAAAAGTAGAGAGAAACAATGAACAGGAATTGTTTGTTCAAAAAATAAACAGGAATTGTAAATTGCACGGACACATAAAACACAAGATTTATGTGTTTCACTCCCAAACTATGGTTATGTCTACAGTTGTTGTGGTTTCTCTATGTTAGAAAGATTTACAAACAAGATATGGCAATATTTGCCCCCACCTGCATATACTTAGTGCGTGGGATCTACAAGTCACAAGTGTAGAAATACCAAAACCTTTAATCCATAACTTATCAGGATCCATACTACCACCACTATTGTGTATAAGGGACATCATTGATGCCATTGTTCCTCTTATTATCGTTGGAGATGTTTTCCATTCTTTCCTTTATTATAACTGGCTTTGATTAAACAAAAAAGGAAAAAATGTTTGTGTGTTTCAAGGATCGTCCTATTCATTATGCTGCTTAATATCATGAAAAGAGAGTACTTCAATTGTTTGGGATTTTTGTTGTTGTGTGTGCCAGTTTTAGATGTACTGTGTTATTCCAAAATACTTTGTTATACTCCTTTGATTTGCCTAATGCCATGTACCTTCTTATCGGTTGGAACCAGGATTACTTTGATGTCATTGATACACCTATGGATTTTGGGACGATATGCAGCAACCTTGAAAGCGGTGTTAAGTACATGAATTCAGAGGATGTGTTTAAGGATGTGCAATATATCTGGGAAAACTGTTACAAGTATAACAATAAAGGTGATTATGTTGTGGAGCTCATGAAGCGCGTGAAGAAGAACTTCTCAAAGTATTGGACGGCTGCTGGGTTGTATACTGAACAACCCGGTATTAATGGTGAGGTTTTCATGGTCATGCTCTTCCTTGCTTCATGGTTTTGTTTGAACATTCTTTAACGATATTTGTTACTTTAAATTTTTTGCTTCTTCTTGTTCTTCTTTCGTTCTTTCTTTTTCTTCTTTTTTTTTTTTTGACAGTTACAGATATTTTATTGCAACTTCCCAGTTTACTGTTGATCTATGTATTTTGAGACATTGATATAATCATTGACTTGATATTTTACTGTTTTGTTCCTTACCTCAATTGACTATGCTCTGAAGATACGTGGGTACTGGTGTGCTGTGTTTTGTTCCTGGTATCTGCGTACTATAATTATTTGTCTAATTTAGTTTTTTTGTGTGTTTGTTGTGTTGTGTGAATCAATAGGAGAGTAAGTACAAATATGAGAAATATTACATCAAATAGCGCACTAGCTCAACAATAGCTAGAAAGTCAACAATCACCAAACTTAACACAGCCAATCACCAAGCCCAAACTAGCTACATACAACCCAAAGCCCAAGCCCAAGCCCAAGAATTGCTAGCTCCATACAACCCCCATATAAGGGGGGAGAAATAAACATCACCACGAAGGGTATCAAACTTCTCTCTATATGAGTTGAACTTGAGACTTCACACCACAAAGCGGTGCTAGTCAAATTTAGTTGTTTGCTCACCCCATTTGTTAACATTAGTGATTACAGGTTTATTGCATAGGAAAATGATATTTGTCAATTGATGGATTTCGCTTTTTAAATTTTTTCCCCCTAAAACCTATGCTTAGTGTTGGATTCATCAATTGATGACTTTCACCACGTCAAGGTGACACTCTTCCGACTACCGCTAAGTTATATCTCTTCTCTGTCTCCATTGAGAAATAGAACTGACTAATCCTAAGTCGAAGGTTGAGAAACTAATGCTGGATAGTTCATTTTATTAGTCCAATTAAGCAACCATAAATTATTCCAATTGATAAAAAAATAATATATGAAGTCCCACTGCTACCATAGATTGGCCATAGATACACAATCTAATTCTCATTTAGTTTTCATATTTCTTACTTATTTTATCTATATAGTGTGAAATGGTGTTTACAAACTAACATAGAGTATTTATGCATAAAATGGGAGTCTTATACATTGTTATACGGTAAACTAGACTATTCAGGCATACTTCACGGATGTATGTCCAACTAAGCATACTGGACACATACCTCGTACCTTTACTAAAAGTTTCGATTGTTCAACATGGATACATCACAAATTTAGAAGAGAAAATGTAACATAGCATACAACAAATGCCATGTGTACATGTAGGATCTATCATTATTTTATGGTGGGTCCTACATGTACATACTACATTTGTTGTGTAAATTCACTTGGGAAGTGAAAAAAAAAAACAAAGACTGAAATCACCAGGTGATATCTAGCTGCTTTCTATTATATATGCATGTCATGGTAGCAATAAGTTCTTTTTTTTTCTTTTTTTTTCAAAAAATAAAAAATAAAAAAATAATATGCTTGCCTTATTTATTAACAACAGTATTTTCTTCTTTGTAGGTGTTGAAAGCATTCAATCAAAGGATGTTGCGCCTAGCAGCAATGAGAAGATGCAGGTGAAAGGTGGTTCCTTAAAACATAAGATGCGAAAGCGCCATGGGTATGCCTTTGCAGGTTTCTTTTATGTGATTTTATTCTGAGTAGTTGTTGTGGTTTTACTTCATTGGAACCATAGTTATTCCAAAAAATGTTTAGTTAATGATAGTATATCAGTTGAGAAGTCAAAATGGAATCAACGTGTTAAAAGTCTTGGCTTTTCTGGTAAACTAGTTAATATTGCAGTTGATACTCAGTCTTTGTCATTGGTATTTCAGCATTACTGCTAAGTGCATGTAGCTTGTTCCTTTCGATCTAATACAGACACTTAATATCAAGATGTCCCTGTTGGAGCTCATCTCTGTGCTGGCTAGAGCACTTTCTTGTACAGTATCCGGAACATTTTAATGCATTTTTTTGCTTCTTTTGGTTAAGGCAATTGATAGGATTAGATATTTGTGGTGAGTTTGAATATCATCAATGTTTTTTTTTTTTTTTTTTAATGAATAATGGTGCTTGGAGTTAACCTATTTAATGTGGATACGAAAAAATAAAAATAAATATAGAAAAGGAAAAGATAGAAGGAGATTTATTTAGGAGTCAAATTTAGGACGATACACAGAGAAAGCAAGCTTAGATGCAATGAGAAGGTGGATGAAAGAGTGAAGCACAGGGAACTAAAAGGTGGAGTAGTCTGATTGCCCACAACAGATTTACTGCTCAAAAGACTTGGAGTTGAATGATGATGTCGGCTTTGGGGAGCTCAGTGAAATTTGCGGTCCCAATAATTGCTGATTTACCGATTGCTTTGGTAATAATGGTATCCCTCATAAGTACATAATTGAGAAGACATAGTAGCTGTATTCAAACAATTATTAAGTTGGTGAATTACTAATTAAATTGCTAATACTTGTCCATGTTTATTTTTGGTTGTGTTCTTATTATTAATAGAGAATGAATAGGAATATTATGGCTATGTTTGTTTGTGTTTTGGAACTTTGGTTCCAGTATAATGTTCGCACGTGGTGTTTGTTTACACCTTTTAAAAATTAATTCCACGCGAACTTTTGAAAACTCGATCGAGGGCGGGAAAATTTAGACTAACCGGTCGTCCCACCGGTTGACTGGAATAGTGCAAATTTTTTTTTTTTTGCAATTGACATGTTAATTTTTATATATTCAACAAAAAATATTTTTCGAATTTTTTAAATTTTTTTATGAGTTTTAATAGAATTTTGAGTTGTGTATTTGGTTATGAGTTGTAAGTTTTTGTATCAAATATCATATGTCACATCAAAAATTTCTCACTCAATTCAAAACTCTTTTCAAAAGTCATTCACCAAATAAATTTTCTACACTCAAATCATAATTCCAAAACTCACAAACTCAAAATACAACTCCTATTCTCAAATTATATTTAGAAAGCTCTACCAACGCAACCTATATATGTCGAATTAATTAAGAATGATCAACTGAGTACAATTATATAGGCTAATAGAATAAAACCCTAAACACCTAAAGGACTAAACTATCCTTAATGAACAATATAAACTACAATTCACACCCCCCCTCAAACTGAGGATGCGAGTGTAGAAAGTATTGAAAGTTTGCCAAGAAAAAAAAACGAAAACGAGCAACAATGTGAGTCTTCATAAAAAAATCGGCCAACTGAAGAGAGGAGGGAACAAAAGGGAAAGTAATAGTGCCAGCCTAAAGATGCTGTCTGACAAAGTGACATTTTATTTCAACATGCTTGGTCCGCTCATGGAAGATTGAATTTATGGGTAATCCGGACAGTCCTCTGATTATCACAACATAACGGAGTCGGATCAGAAAGAGAGACACCCATATCAGAAAGAAACCACCGAAGCCAAACGATCTTGGAAGTAGCATGAGCCATGGCACGATATTCAGCCTTAGTGGTGGAACGAGCAATAACAGACTGTTTCTTACTCTTCTAGGATATGAGAGAATCGCCGAGGAAAACACAAAGATCAGAAGTGGATTTGCGATCAGAGATGTCACCTACCCAATTAACATCAGCATAGGCACGAAGAGTCAAGTCCGAAGAGGCAGATAACAGCAAACATTGCAACAAAGTGCCACGAAGATAGTGCAGAGTACGGAGTAAGATAGCCCAGTGTGTGGAACGAGGAGCAGAAACAATCTGATTGAGAATGTGCACAGTATAGGAGATATTCGGACAAGTAACAGTGAGATAAACGAGGCACCCAACCAACTCGCGATACATAGTGGGATCCTCAAGAGGAATGCCATCAGAAGCCGAAAACTTAGCATACAACTCAAGAGGAGTGTTGACAATTTTGTCATTAGTGAGATTGGCACAAGAAAGAATATCATGAGCATATTTAGTCTGAGAGAAGATACCCAGTAGGAGAAGTAGCAATCTCAATTCTTAAGAAAATACCGAAGAGATGCCAAATCTTTCATCTCGAACTCCTGAAACAACTGCTGCTTAACCTCCTCAATAGTACTATAATCAGAGCTAGTGATGATCATATCATCCATATATAAGAGAAGGAGAATAAGCCTAACAGAAGTGCGCCGAACAAAGAGAGCACAATCATGATGACTAGGGCGAAAACCAAGCTGAAGTGCAACAGAGTGAAAGCGCTCATACCAAGCACGAGGAGACTGCTTGAGACCATATAGAGCTCGGCGAAGATGACAAACAACACCAGGAGGGTGAGAGAGACCTGGTGGAGGGCGCATATACACTTCTTCAGCAAGATGCCCATTCAGAAAGCATTTTTGACATCTAGTTGAAACAAAGGCCAGTAATAGGCAGCAGTAACAAAGGTAAGAGTGCGAACAGTATTCATCTTGGCAATGGGGGCAAAAGTCTCATCGTAATCAATCCCATACTCCTGAGAAAAGCCCTAGGCAACCAAACGAGCTTTGTACTGTTCCAAAGAACCATCAGAAAGGGTTTTGACCTTATAGACCCATTTACAGCCTACAATATTATTGTCAGCAGGTAATGGAACCAAATCCCAAGTCTGAGTGTTAGCCAAAGCAGTTAACTCATCATTCATGGCAGCAATCCAATTGGAATCATGACAAGCTTCCTTATAGGACCTGGGCTCAAGATAAGTATGAAGACAAGAAAGAAAAGACTAATAAGAAAGGGGAAAACATGTATTACCAAAACCATACCAGTTCGGAGGATAACGGTCTCACGTTAGAAAGAGATGTGCAGGAGGAGTGGGATCCAAAGAAACAGTTAGAGGGACAGTAGAGCTAGAGACAGGTGAGCTCGGAAGTGCTTTGCAGCGTTGATAAACAAGAAGAGGAGCAGGGGAAGCGGGAGGGGGATAGAAAGTGGCTGGCGAGACAACAGAAGTGCTAGTAAGAGGCAAAGTAGAGATCTCAAGATCAGAAACAAACTCATTGGGAGAAACATCAGGAGGAAATGGGTCAACGTGAACCAATTCATCCTTGGTAATAGGGACAGGGGTGGAAGGTATAGTGTAGTAGGGTAGTTTTTCTAAAAAGGTGACATGCCTAGACACAGAGCTTTTTGGTGGTAGGATCATAGTGCCGATAACCTTTCTGATTAATGCCATATCTTAAAAACACACGTAGGACACAACGAGAACTAAGTTTAGAGCGCTCCCGTTTAGGAAGCAGCACAAAGCATGCAAAATCGAAAATATGAGGAAGAGAATAATTGGGAGTAACACCAAAAGACGCTCATAAGGAGATGAGCCTGAGAGAAGAGTAGGCATCCGATTGAGAAGATATACAGCAGTGAGCACAACTTCTCCCCAGAAAATAGAAAGGATAAAAGACGAGAGCAACAAAGAGCGAGCGGTATCAAGGAGATGGCAATATTTGCGCCCAGCTCGACCATTTTAGGGAGGAGTGTCAAAACACGAAGGCTGATGAATAGTGCCATGAGTAGCTAAAAACTCCTCAAACTCAGACATGTAATCCTCACCCCCCAAATCAGAACGGAGAACTTTAATGTGGTGGAAAACTGAGTGCGAATCATGGAGTGAAAATTAGAATATATTTTGTAAAAATCAGATTTTCGAGTCATCAAATAAATCCAGTTAAACCGACTATAATCATCCACAAAAGACATAATATTGCGAACCATCCTTGATAACTATAGGGGAAGGACCCTAAACATCAGTATGAACCAAATGAAAAGGAGAAAAAGAAATAGAACTACTTTTATTAAAAGGAAGAGCAGGCATTTTAGCTAGTTTACAACCTCGACACTCAGAAATATCATCAATGGGAAAACTGCCTAAATGTCCAGACCGAACTAACATCCTCAAACGGTCACTCGATAGATGACCTAACCTAGAATGCCAAATATAAAATAAAGAAGACTTAGGCCCTGTTTGTTTCCAGAGATAGAATGGAGGGGACTGATAGTGAGGGGATTAATAGTGAGGGGATTGTTAGTGAGGGTCGTTTGTTTTCAGAGATAGAATGGAGGGGATTGATAGTGAGGGGATTAATAGTGAGGGGATTGATAGTGAGGGGATTAATAGTAAGGAATTGTTAAATTATTTTTATATAAAATAATAAAACAAATAAAAAAATATAAAAATTAAACATTAATATTTTAAAAAAAATTCCCAATATATAAAAAATAAAAAAATAAAAAAAATTTCTAATCCTCTCACTATTTTTCATATACCATCTCTACCTCCTCACTATGAATCCCCTCCCCAAGGGTATTAGTAATACCAAGGTATTAGTAGTACCCTCCCCATCTCTCAAAACAAACAAGGTATTAGTAATACCAAGGTATTTGTTAGTCCCAAGGTATTAGTAATCCCAATGCTATCTCTCAAAACAAACACCCCATATACTAGTCCCAAGGTATTAGTAATCCTAATCCCCTTGCTATAACCCCAAACAAACGGGGCCTTATTGTTTAAACAGAAAGAAGACAATGCAGTAGAAGACACTTTTGGAGAAACATGCAAGCTGTCCAAGATATACAAATCTCTAACTCTACGCCTGATCCCAATTTGCCTCTTGGATACCCGATCTTGCACAACACAATGAGAAAAAGAGAAAACAACATCAAAACCGGAGTCAGATAATTGTGGCTGAGCGAAAGGTGCAGCACATAAAATACAGGAGAAAGAGACAAATGGGAAGAGAAAATAGAACCAATAGAGTGTACAGGTATAGAAGAACCATTAGTAGTAGCAATAGTGATAGAAGAAGAAGGGCAATTACTAAGGAGAAATGCAACAGGGGTCATATGATGTGAACAACCCCAATCTAAAATCCATGAAGTGTGGATATTACTAGAAGAGGATGAACTAGACAAACCTAACTGAGTGGTAGTCATAGCAGAGGCCTGGGACGAAAGATTTGGATTAGCCACCATGAAAGACGTAAACTGCTCAAACATAGACTGCATATTGGAAGACGGACCATTCTCAGAAGCTGGTGCAGAAAAGGCGGTAGATGAGCAAGATCCCGAAGATGGCGACTTAGAGGATGGTGGACCAGATGAACGACCCTTGGACTGCAAAAGTTTAGAACAAGCATATTTCCAATGGCTTCGCTGATGACAGAAGCTGCACTCATCCATGGAAACTCGAGGCTTGGACTTACTAGTAACTTGAAATAAATGAGATGGTGGGGTAGGCAAGAGCGGAGGAGTGACAAAAATTGACTAGGAGGCAGGAGCACCATGAGCCACCTTAAACCGAGTTTCTTCCGCAATAAGCTTACGGACAGCACCATCAACAGAAGGCAAGGGGGACCGATGAAGAATAGCTCCCCGAAGTGGCTCAAATTGATCACAAAGGGCCATAAGAAACTGAACAAGACGTTGTTTCTCCCGATACTTGATATAACTATCAAGTAACTGCAAATATGATGGTTCTATTAAAGCAAGCTGATCCCAATAAGTTGACATCTCATTGTAGAACTCCTGAATGGACTTATCTTTTTTACTAGTACTGCGAATAGACATCTCAAGTTCAAAGTTAGACTCAAGGTACATAGTTTTCAAATAATCCCAAACTTGTTTAGAAGCAGAATACTTGGAAAAATTCATACGAATGGTAGTTTGAATTGAATTATGAAACTAAGTAAGGATTTGTGCATTTTCCTTATCCCATTTAGAAACATCAACCTCAGTTTCTTTGGATTCCATAGGTCTAATAGATACACCAATAAATAGTTCCACATGCCATTACCCATTATAAAATTCTTCATTACATGAGGCCAATAAGAATAATTGGTACCATCTAACTTGGTGATAGCTTGCAGTTTATCATCACCCATATTGCTATAACCAAAAGACACAGTGAAATCAAAGCAGAGTGAAAGGCAGCAGAGGAGAGAGAGATACACCACCAGCAAAGAACCAGATATCACATGAATAAACAACTACTGACTAGAAGTTGAACAACAGGGGCTGTGATACAGAGATGAGACGAACCACGAACCAAAGAAAAAAGTGCGAACCTAAAGGCTGAAGAGGGAGATGAGTCATGAACCACTTGCAAGAAAAGAGAGAGTGATGTCGATGGTCGATGATGCGAGAGAGAGCCAACGACAGACCTGCGATGAACTGAGATGGACAGAAACGATGATTGGTGATGCGAGAGAGAACCAGCGACAGACCTGCGATGCGAGAGAGAGCCAGCGACCTGCGATGAACTGAGATGGATAGAGACGATGGTCGATGACCTGCAATGTGCAACTTCTGGTGTCTTGAATAACCTAGGTTCGATCATAACTTTGCTCTGATACCATATTAACAGAGAATGAATAGGAATATTATATATGTCGAATTAATTAAGAATGATCAACTGAGTACAATTATATCGGCTAATAGAATAAAACCCTAAACACCTAAAGGACTAAACTATCCTTAATGAACAATATAAACTACAATTCACACTTATTATTCCTATGCCGGATTCACTTTTGTGGTTGCTGTTAGTGTTGTTGTTGTCTGGGTTCTTACAGCATTAAACTATAAACTTTTGCTTTAGGTTAAACTTTGGCCACTTCGATTATTTGATGGCTTCTAAGGAACTTGTAATTATTAATCTATTTTTAGGTCACACTGAATCTAAGTGACCAGTCACTTCGTGGATGGGTTTAGCTCATTCAATTTTCTGAAAGTTAATCTTAAGTCTAGGTCAATGGTACATGAGATTTATTTATTTTTTTGTCTTCGTTTCTTTTCTTTATTTTTTGTTCTATCCTAAGAGCATTAAATGTCTATAGATTTACTAGTATAGTTTTCTATGGAAAATAGTTCTCATATTTTTGTCATTCAAGTTGCCTTAAAAAAAATTCACTTACCAAGTTATCTTCGCTCCCCCCCCCCCCCCAAAAAAAAAAAACAGAGTTAAACGGCATAAGGACGACTGTCTGTGTGCTATATGTGTAATGATGCGTCGCAGGCAGGAGCGTGAGGAGAGTGCTCAAATTGAAGACCAGATAGGGACTAGTTACAGTCATCTGGCTCAAGAAGTGAAGCCCGAGGTACATTGAAGTCTTTGACTACTGATATTCATTGGTTTCTAGTTTAATTTGTGGATTTTCTTGGCCCATTTTGCTGTCCTAAAAATGTGAATGGGTCCAACTTGGAATTGGCTCATTCCCAATTAGAAAATTTGATGTGTTTGGCTCAATAAATGAAAGACTGCAAAAATCTACAAAATTCTCTCTCTATGAAAATTTAAATTTGTCTGTTTCTTTTTAAACATAGAATCACCTAATTTGAAACTGTAGATTTGCAAAATATTTTTGAGACTGAAGATTTTGAATTCACTTATTTATAAATTCATAGATCTTGAATTAGTCAATTAGAAATGAAAAAGGGCCAACAAGATGTTTGGGTGTGTTAAGGCTTGACTAGTCTTTCTGTCTCTGCAGTCCCCTGGCCAATCGTGACCAGGCAATTATGCATTGCCAGTATACATCCTTGGAGGTTTGCCCCAAAACCTAAGGGGGACTACTTGAACTCAGGACCTCAGCTTCTTGAATCAAGTTCCCAGCTGCAAGGAATATCTAATGATCCTGGGAAGTTGGGAACTAGCTTAGCCACTTTCTTGTTCATCATATCTGCGACGATTGTGTCTTGCTTGATGAATATATGTTTTGAACTTTTGACTGACTTGATATAACTAAGGAGTATAAAATTTGGTTGACTTTAGATAAAGTAAAATATATCCCAGTGCTACCTTTTTATTTTGTATTTACAAAAGTTAATTTTCATTCTTTTAAAAGGAACCTTCACCTGGAGAAAGTCCCTACGGTGAGGATACTTCATCCAATATGGATAATTCACCAGGGCCAGATGCAGATGTGGACTTGGAAGAAAAAGTAGAGGAGGTGAAGTTGGAAGATACTAAACAGCTATATAGCCCAATACAAGAGAAGCAGGAGGAGGAGGAGAAGGGCAATGAAATGGATATGCAGACAAAAGGAGGGGGTGAAATCTCTGGACGTTCACAACCAGGTGAAAGATCTGGTGAAGAGCACAGTAGAGACTACCCAACACATATGGTGGAGTCTGGTGGTGATATGCAGCAGCAGGTTGATGCTCAGACGGAAGAAACATCAATGCAACATGAGCTCGAAACTGTAGCTGTTGAGCAACAGAAGCTAAAGGTACGTGACTTCTTTCTGCTGATTTTTTCCCCCCAGAATCTTTATGTGATCTTCCAGAAATAAATGTTATAGGCTGCTTAGATTTCTTATGGTGTTTAGCACAACACCATAATCATATGAGGAAAAGGTTGGTCATTACAATAATCATATGAAGAAATTAAGATTACAGTTGGGCCATTGGTTGTTTGAATCTCTGAACATTAACAACTTCCACTTCCATTATGGATGCTAAGAGAATTGAAATGCAAATTTTACAAAAGATTCTGAAGGCATTTCAAGTTCAACTACTAAGGAAATTAAATTTTGATCCACAGGAGATGAAGGGAAATTTTATATGAATAAAATCTGCATATGGCTACTAGATAATTTTGCCTTTTTGGTTGTGTTGATAGGTTACTTGATAATTGTTTGTTTTCAAACCTATTGCGAAACCTATTGCGGATTTTTCATTCGATGAGATAGAATGTATTTAATATTCCCATAATGTGAATCTTCAATTTTTTTTGTAAAGAATGTTACTGCAGACTACCGTGTGTGTTGTAACTAAAGAAATGCATTCATTCTCTTAATGGTCTTTTTGTGATTGCAGGAATTGTCAGATAAGAGACAGAAAGCTAAAATGTACGAGAATTTACGTCGTTTTCAAAATCCTATGCTTCTGAAGTTATGTGGAACCCTCTTTCCTGACAATCACAAATCTGTATGGAGCGGGCCTCATTCACTGGCTCGGCGTCCTGATCTCGATCGAAGTAGTTCTATTCATGAAGCTATCATGACATTCATGAAGTAGATAAGGTATGTGTTGCTTAACTTTGTCTAGAATTCTTGAGCACATTCCAAAAAATAACTTAATTTGGTGCCTGGAAATTATTTGAGGAAGCAACTTCAAAGTGTTGTGGTTTTGGATTTGTACAACAAGAGATTGATAAGCATAACTTGTGATGGTTAGAAGGGAATTTGTAATTTATGCAAGCAATAAAGACAAAAACCCCAAGCTTGATTTTACATTAGACCTCTGGTCTTTTGTGGGTTTTAATTTGTTTTATGTAATATGAATATACACATGCCTCTAGTTTTTGCTTTTTCTGATACTTCTCCCATGAAATGTCTATTTTGTGGAGGAAATAATATTTTCTACTTTTGTTATGGAATGAATAAAAGAATAATTGACGGGCTGCATCTCACGGGTCAACAGGCCATTGGACCAGTTGGGCTTCAATACTTAGGTTTGGGTTCAGGACTTGGATCGGGTTTTAACTCGATCCAAGTTAAAACCTGATAGGTTGGGATTAGGCTGCGGACCTTCAACTTAAATGATTACCTTTATAAATGAGCTTTCCAGTACAATTTTTGTTTTTTTTATAATAAATATATATATTTATATATGCTTCGTTTTTTTTGCTGCATTACATTGCAGGTTCCTTATAGAACCAGTTTTCTTGTACAATGTCTTTTTTAGAAGATTTATGCACCAATGTTTGTTTTAGCTAAAAACATGTTTTCGCATTTTTTAGCATTTGATGCAACAAAAATCAACGAATAACAATTTTTGGTTGTCAATGTATAAAATGTTGTCTTTTAAAAATAAAAAATGTTTTCTAGACCTAACGAGACAGATCGGTCTTTACCAATGCTACCGCCTACAGCAACCACCAATACCATTTCCAAGGCTAAAAACAAACCAATACACAAAAAAGTGCAAAAACAATTTTAATGACTAATCCGCTTCCTAGATTATAACCCACTTCTTCTCTCACAAAAAAGCTGCTTATAAGCAATTTTTCACCAACAAGCTGATTATAACCATCTTCCCAAAATAGCTTCTCTCACAAAAAAGCTGCTTATAAGCAACTTTTCACCAACAAGTTGATTATAACTATCTTCTCAAAATAGCCCTAAGCAAATGGAGTTCTAGGGACATTTTATTTTTTCTGCCAGAAATATTACACTAATTTATCCACCTAAATAACAGAAAAAGAAAATAAAAATAAATAAACAAAGCCAACTTAAATTATAGGAGTGACTAGCTCTCTAGTGCTGGTTAGGCTTAGCAAAGGATCATATGGCAAATGCATTCTTGATTTAAAACAAATGACGATTAATAGCCCGTGCCGTAAAATTTTCCTGATAAATTAACAAGTTATTTTGTCATAGTAAAAATGCACTTCATACAGGTTTACAAGAAGTTACTAGTTGCTGGAAAGAGGAAGTGATTGGAATTGTTGATCTTTGGCTTACTATGACCACTTCAGTGGCCCAAGATGAAGCCATGCATTTGTTCTTCATTGTTATGCTATGCACCCAAGAAAACAGCATTGAGTGACCAACTAACTATGATAGAGGTTGTTCAAATTGGGGACGGAACTAGGAGAAGATAATAGGGGATCATGACTCTTCTATTTCTGTGAAAAATACTATTTGTTATAGTACTTTAAAAATATATTTATCTCATTTTATATATAAAATGGCCCCTAATATAAACAATATATATGCATCTCATTTTTCTCTAATTTTGCATTCTTCTTTTATTTTGCACCAAAAAAACTACTTCATCTTATTAGAGATTGCTTCTAAGGTATTTGATTTTTTTTTTGTATATATATAATTTATATATCAGATTGTACATGCATGTATATTTGTGTATATGGTGAAAAAAATTTATTCATCTTTCGGTGATGAAATCTTAATTCCATCCTTGGTTCAAATGTTATTGGAGTTTCCTTGCCAGTCATCGGAATATCATTCGTCGTCTTCTACAATCCTTTATTAATAGTCAAAGAATAGTGAGAAAGAGAAAAGTGTTGGGATTTGGGATCCCGCCCAAGACCTTATAAAAATTATACCAAGTAGAAAAACACACCCACATTGAAAGAGACACCATATTTAACGTGGTTCGGCCTCAATGCCTACGTCCACGGGAGAGTAGCCGGTTATCACTATAACAATGGAGATATTACAGAAAGATTACAATAGAGGAGGAGCTCACACTCTCCTCCCTCATCCACTTACCCGTCTCCCTCGCTCACACCGAGAGAGACGGTCTCTCCGCCTCACATCTCTCACTCTCTTTGGCTTGCTCTATCTCTCTCCCAATTAAACTCTCCTATTAGCCTTTATTTATACACTAACAGAATGGTAGATAGAGAGGCTGGCCTTGCACATGGCCAGCTATTCCATTATACTTTCGGTGGCTTTCTCAACGTAGCCAGCTCATGATGATCACCCCTCACATGGGGTGATGATATCCCACAAAAAGTTGTCTAAATTTTCAAAATAATAATCTCTTGATTTGAAGCAACTTGAAGTTTAGGTCTCTCCATCATTTTAAATAAGAGTATTGAAAGTGTTAGCGATACGTGTCCTATATCAATTAATATCTGATAGTATTATCAGCTCATATATTGAAAATATTCACCTATCAGCCAATATTTCATATTCTAGGTCAAACTCTAGCTCGCTCGCTCTCTCTTTCTCTCTCTCATGGTTACCTCAGAATGGGTTGATGTTGCTAAGCCTTGCCATGTGCAGAGTTACATTTTTTTTTTTCTTTCAATAGTTTCTTCTCAGTTAGGCTTAGGCATAGGAAATTTGGTGATCATAAAAATAAGGAAAAATTGCTATTCAGTTTAAAAGGTAAAAAATAATTACAAATACGTGAAGTTGTAACTTTTTCCTTGAATTTATTTCATAAAAGAAGTTGCACCCCCACCTTTTGTAAATAATTTCCCCATCTCTCACTGTCAAGTAGTTTCCCTGTAAACGATTGATGGATGTGGTTAATGGTTAGGAAAAATGTTTGAGACACTTAATTTATCACCTTTAATAAAATCACTTCTAATTATGTGTTTGACAAGAATCCAAATTTAATTTGTCAAACATTGTATTAGATGGGGTCTAATCTCAATGTCACATTATTAGAGGTCATTTAGGGATGAAAAATTATAACAATGCTTGGTAGCCCGAATTTTCATAGTCCGAATGGCTCGAAAGTTTAAAAATGACATTCGAGCCATTCGGGCCACACAAATTTGAGCTACCAAACATTTTATAAATTAATGAGATGTAAGATTGTTGAATTGTAAGACACAGAGTTGCAAAATAGTGGGATATAACATTGTTGAAGTGATACATCCTGTTCGTATCATATACTACATACATACATTTCATGGACAGATAGAGAGAGGGGTGGAGTGTACTTAATCTATTAACAAAAATGTTAGAATCACTTTTAAATGTACTAACAAACATATCAACTAAACATACTATTAGACAAATCTGTGCCAAGTGGTGGGGTTCATGTGCAAGTTTTCTCTTAATATATTTGTTAATAGTTTTAGCATTTCTCATTTATTAATTAATATATGATCATGTGTATTTTTATAAATATATAGAATTAATGTATCATTCAATCAATTTATTAATATTTATTTTTTGATATTCTCACTTGCTATTTTTTGAAATTTAATAGAAAAAGGAGAAGCATGGTATGTATTCTTTCACCCATTAATTTCGAAGATATCATTTTCATTTAGCACTTTATTGCATGAGATCTGGTGATATATCCAATTTGGGTTTTAAACGACGGTATTAATGGATTAATGGGTATAGGTTGTGATGTAGTGTAGCAGGAGTATCAAGCAATAAATCAAGAGTCAGGTGACACAGTTATGAATTTTTTTAAATTATTAACAGTAAAAAAGAGCTTTATAGTAATTGAACTTGTTGTATTAATTGTGATTCAGATCATGAATCAGTTATGAATTGATACATATCGCAGACTGACCGATACACACAAAGTTTTTATTCCCACCAATATAAATAGGGTTGTGTTTAGTGATAGCAAAATATTTCGACCCGTCAGGTCCCCGTCTTTTTCTTACCTTATTATTATTATTTTTTTGGCTATATAGTAGAATGTTAGAAGGTTAGTAAATTAGATTACAACAAAAGAGCCGCAGTCGCTCTATCGACTCAAACCCTCAACCTCTGACCTGCTCACTATTTCAAAAGACAGCTGCACAGACACTGGGCCAAATGTCCTGTCTAACTCTTCTTTACCCAACCCATACTCTATCCGTTGCCATCCCTAATTGTGTTGGTAACAAAAAACTAAAACATCAATAGTATCAATTGATACAGATTGGCCAATATTTAAAATCATAAGGCTTCTCCATTCAAGGCATGCCGGCAAACTGACCCAATCCGCCTAGTCTATACGTATACATAAAATTATTTCGCAATTACCTATCAACAATCTTTTCCAAACCTAAATACCATTAATCAAATGACATTTACATACCCCTCATTTACATCCCATATTTTTTTCCCCCTAAATTGATTGTTTTGTACATTAATTTATGAGATATAATTTTAATTAATATCATGTATTCAATTAGTTTGTAAGTTTTATGTTAGCCTTGAAATTAATATAAATTTTTTAATTGTAAAAAAAATTAAAGTTATATAATCATTGATGTTCTTTTCTATTTTATACATTTCTAATCAGTTCAACTCATTCAAACCATTAATTTAAATTTATTAAAATATTCAACCAATTAATAAGTAAGTTATGAATTGGTTGAAAAATTCTCAAATTTGCCAAAGATCAGTTGACACATATTACTCAAAAAATCAGTTGACACATATTTGACCAAACAATGGAGGATTTGGTACTCTTAAACTGCGTTTAAATTATGAATTTAGACAAAAATTTTAAAAAATAAAAAAAGTAAATGAAATGGATATTTCACCTTTTCCTTTCCAATTTTTTTTTTTTTTTTTTATATATATATATTTTTAAACAGCCTTATGTATTGTTATCCACATGGGCAGACTATCCCAACTGGGATTACTTGCAGAGTTATCCTAAATATTTATTTTCCAATTATACTTCATTTTCTTACCTGCTAGTGTTTTAATGTTTCAATTTTCTTATGAGGAAATACGACTTCCACTGTCAAGGTGGTGAGATTGGTCAGGAATTAGTTGTAGAGCAAGATATTTACAAGTGCTTAGTTTTGGGTTGGTTTTTTTCTTAAATTTAAAGTTGAATTTGTAAGAATTGTTTGGATATGTGGAACTTATCATAGATCACGTTTTGATGATTTGAACTATTCATTTGGTAGAGCCTTTCGAGTATATTATTTATGAAAAAAATTAAATTAATTTAATAATCATAACCTTTTTATTTTATTGTATGTCTTAAAAAAATGAATAATCTATTTTAAAAAGAAAAATGTTTAAGATCCACAAAAAAACTCTTACAATTGTACCGATAATAATGTGATACTATAAGTGTCAATTTTTTATTTGTTATACATCCAACAGCATAGAGCCCCACTCTCTTGCCACATTATTGTTGTGAATTTGTGGATTAAAAACTGTGAGTCTCTAGCATTGTTCTTTGTTTTTATTTTTATGAATGATATTCACACAAGACCTTACAAAATGAATGGTAATGGGTTTTACAGCGCCAAACAGTTCTCTTGAGAAGCTCAACACTTCCTAACACTTTAGATTTGAGCTTGAATGGTTGTAGCAATTGATTAGATAATTGTAATAAAATGATGTTATAATATTTGTTTTAAAAAAAATAATAAATATGATTTTAAAAATAATTTTTAAAAAAAAAACAAATTCAATAGAATAAAATAACCGATCAATTTATTGTTATTATTATTATTTTTAATGATAAACCCTCAAGAACTTAAAAGATTAATGAATCGATATCGGTCACATGCCGAAACTAGATAATCTAGTCCTCTTATGGTGAGAACTCCTGATATTTACATTATCCATCGACTATATTATGTATTATTGATTGGTTATATCAAATTCAAAAAAAAATATTAAGGTAAGTTACGTCTTTTATCTTCTAACTTTTACTTAAAATTGGATTGTTACTTCTTATTTCTCAATTATAACAACTAAGTCCTTAGATTTTAATCTGTATTTCAATATAATCTTCATATCACTCTACCGTCTAAAAGTTTAAAAAGTAGAATTTGAATGAAAATTGAAAAATAAAATGATTTTATCCTACAAATTTCTTCCTGTAATGCTCTTAAAATATGCTAACATATTTCTCACAAAAATATTTTTCGTTCAAATTTTTAATAATAAATGATATAAGGTATTTTGGGAACACCCAAAAAATCACCTCTTTTTCAATATATCTTTTTTTATATTTTATCTTTAGTGACTTTTTTCAAAATTATATCAAATTTTTTTTTTAAAAAAAATAAATTGTTCTAATCCATATTGTGTAAACAAACATAAAAAGTAAAAAAAATGCTAAAACAAAGTGTATAACCTCACACAAGAACTTAAAAAAAATGATATTCACACAAGATGACTTTTTAGTCAAATGCTTTTTTATTAACTATTGACTTGAGCCATCTTCTTTCTGAGTACTTCTTGTTTTGTATCTTAGTTGAGGAAATAATACATGCGATTTTAAGTAATCTGTGTTTGGCTCTAATGAATAATTGTAATTATGAACTTGCTATGGAGACCAAGTTTACCAGGGGAGAAACAGAGGAAAGATGGATGATGCACTCTACCAGGCAGCAATAGAGGGGAAATTAGGAGAGGGTTACGGTGGGAGCAGTAGTGGAGGGTTACGGTGGGAGCAGTAGTGGTGCACATGGAGACTATTTTCTCTCTAGGACATTACAAAATGACAACATCATTCACCTAGCAGCCAAACATGGACATACGTCATTTATTCAACTAGCTATTGAGCAGTACCAAGTCATTTCAAACGCCCCTCTACATGTTTGAGCCAGGTTTGGTCACCTCATAGTGGTCAAACTACTTGTGAATTACTACAAGTATGTCTCCTCTCAACAAGAAGAAAATCCATCTAGAATGGAAATAGAAGAAGAGTTAATACTGTAGCGGTTGACAAATTTGGAGGGCACCATAGTGTTGCATGAAGCTTTAAGGCATGGACACGAGGATGTGTCGCTTTTCTTGTTACAACTAGACGTTGAAATGGCATGCCATCCTAATATTGCTAGGGAGAGTCCTCTATATTTGGCTGCAGAATCCTAATGCGATAAAGTTATGTTTCAAGATGTTTTGGGAAGCCCAAAACTTGTTGAAAATCCAGAAATTGGGCCACTTGCATGGTGAGTGTGCGGAGAGTGCGGTGGACTTCCACTATTGATTGAAAAAGTAGCAAATACTTTCAAATTGAAAAATGACATGTACCTTTGGAGTGAGGGATTGAATAGTTGGAGGATGTGGCCTGAAAAAGAATGCCAAGGCATTCGAGAAATGTATAAACTGTTGAAATTTTGTTATGATGACTTGGATGAGGACCGACAAAAGAAATGCTTTCTTTATGGTGCATTATATCCAGAAGACATTGACATAAACACAAATTCTTTGTTGGAGTGTTGGACAGCTGAAGATCTCCTTGGCAATGATTATGGCAAAACAAAGACAAGTGTCATGATTGCGCGCTGCATTGAATTGCCTTATAAATGTGTCATTACTTGAGGAAGGTAAGAGTGAGAATCACGTTACAATGCACAAATTCATGCGACAAGTGGCCTTGTATATAGCAGAAGATGATCCTGAATGTAAATATCTTGTACAAACAAATAGATCATTAAGAGAGGTCCTAGATGTGAAATCTTGGAGTGACAAAAATAGGTTCTCCTTGGGTGACAATGAGTTGGTTTGGTTACCAGATTCCCCTTGTTGTACCATGCTTTCCTCTACAAAAAAATTTGGATATGACCAAAATCCCTGAGTTGTTCTTCAAACATATGAAAAATCTTCGAGTTTTGGATTTATCTCATATTGGAATAATTTTGTTACCATCATCAATATCAATGTTGATTAGTCTAAAAAATCTATATCTAAATGATTTCAAAGATTTAATGGAGCTCCCTTCTGACATTGGTGAACTTGCTCAACTTGAAGCACTTGATATTCGGGGGAGTGGAGTCAATAATATACCACCTCATATTGAAAAATTGATCCATCTAAGACGTTTACTAGTGTCCTTCACCAACTTGAGAAATGGAAATGTCACTCAAGAGGTAGTTTTTGGTTACGATATGATATCAAAACTATCTAGATTGGAAGAATTGGTCATTGATATGAAATCACCTGAGCAATGGTCCAATGAGGTGGTAGAAAATATCATAAAAGAAGTGGCTTTTGAAGATTTTGAAGTTTTGCATTTCCAACAAGGTTGTAGATTTCATAAAGCTGGTGAATATGAATCTCCGTATATGCCTTTCTGAAGCAACAAGTTTTCAAAGTTTTATGGAAAGAAGTTCAGGAGAAATATCCAAAGCATCAGGTTCTTTCAAATATTTTGGAGTCGGGGTTGCCATATTGTGTGCAGGGCCCATGTGGACAGAATGTCTTACATGCTGCAAAATACTGTAATGGTAAGTTAATTACTTTATATCCTATACAAAAATCTATTTAGTTTTTTGTTACAATGTGATGCTTATGGCTCACGATATGAAATAAACGTTTAAGTATTGTGAAACCAACCTCCTTATTTGTACCATTGTCGCCACCATTTGGTGTATAAATTTTTTTCCCCCCCCAAATTAAAAGTGTATCTAGAAGCAATCAACTAGTAGCTTATTTTTATTATAAAAGGTGAAGCAAATTTTGACCACTCTTGTTCTGTGTCTTGATCAACTATAGGCACAACTCCAATATAGATTGACACATAATCAATGACCCCATACTGGAAGCTCTAAACAGAGGGGTAAGAGGCAATGGAAGGGTTGGCCTTCAATACCCTAAACAGAAGAGGCAATGGAAGGATTTCACTACACACTAATTGGGCTTGTGAGTTTCTCACCACACCACTCTACTCTCTACTATAATACTCTTATCTCATTTCTATGCTATCCAAAATGAAAGGTTTTCTTATATAGTCTCTCACATCTTTAATGTATGGCTAGGATCAACTTGATCCAAAAGCCATCATTAGTCTTCTAGAATATTTTAGGATACTTTTATCCTTCACTATGTTCTTGAATTCTCTAAATTATTCTAATACATTGTAAAGCTTTTTACATTTTTTAAATAATAATCTAGAACCTTTCAGATTTCTCTAGACTTCTACAATGTTCTATTAGGTTCCAGACTGTTGTAAAATATTTTTAAAACATTATAGATTTCTTTAAAACATTTTAAAAACTTCTAGATTCTCCCAATATTGTAGAATGATGTGTTGTATTCTAATACATAAAAGGAATTTGTTGTGATAACCCAACCTGTACTATGCTTAATAATGCATGTAATTATGTGTTTGATATGAATTTGCAAGTTTAAGTATATGAATTATGTGAATTTGAAATAAGATCTGTTAAATGTAGGAATATTTGTTGCAATTGAAACTTTAAACTGAAAATTTAAAGCCTTAAAGGTGCGATAAACAAAAACCAACTTCATATCTGTAATTAGCATGATTCATAGAGCTTACAGTGAAATTTTGAAAAATTGCGATTCATAATGATTAAATTGGAAATTTAAGGGTTAAGTTATATATGTATTGGTCCACTTGTGTTCTTCATTTTTGTTGAGAACTCTAGAGAGTGAGTTAGAAAAAAAGAAGAAGAGGAAGAGCTAGGGATTGCAAAAGAATCAAGGGGCAAACCTTAGATTTGAGTTAAGGTATGTTAATTTACTTACAATCTTTATCTCTAACTCATTTTTGTTATAAAATCAATAAGAAATTAGGAATTTGAACAAGGGTTTTGAGTTGTATGGTGGCTTGAGCTAAAGGCATGAAATTGAACCCTAATCTCTCCATCTTTGCTTGATTTAAGTTCATTCTTGTGATTGACCTATGAAACAAATCCTAGATGATTATGAAAATAAGATTTGTTGGAAGATTATTCATGGATATATGTATTTTTAACTTGTATGTTATGAAATCTTGAATTTATGAAAAGATGAGACTTTGATTTTGAACTTTAAGCAAGATTGATGTGTTTGAGTTGTGATTACACTTGTATAAGGTTAGTATTTCATGTTTTAAAGGAAGATTACATGAGATATTGGCTTGAAATTGGGTTTAAAAACTCAATCTTTGATGAATTTTCAGACTGTCTGATTTTGCCCAGACTGCATGAGTGGCCACGGGCTCCGCACGAGCGGAATATGAATAAAAACAAGAAATTTATTCTGATTAAACCACCGCTCGAGTGGTCAAGGCCATCGCTTGAGCGGTTAAAGTGGGTATACGTACGGCTAGCCCTGTTCAGCTTATATCTGGTAACTTAAAAAAGACATATCTCCTTCATCCGGACTCCATTTTAAGTGATTCTTAAGCCTAAATTCAATCAATGGAATTCTAGTTTCTAATGGTGGTGGTCTCATATCCAAATTTTTAGTACACAAATAGATATGCTCAAATTAGTGAAGGCCATTTATTTTCTTTTAACCGTTTCATGCCATTTCCCACCCTAACTTAGTTCCATTTCGCTTCTTGTTATTTCCTTAAACCTTAAATATGTAAACATGATATTTTCAATGAAAAACATATGAAATTGTTGTAGGAAACATTAATTTAAGTCATGAACATTTAGGGTTGTTTAAAGTACATCTTTGACACAAGCTTTGTACGTGAATCACATGTAGAGAAGTTCAGCATTAAACACTTGACAGAGATTAAAGAATGGGGAATGATTAAACGGATATGTAATGAATAAATCGATTGAGTGAGTTGAAGGCAATGTGTTTTGAAATGTTATGCTTAGTTATGTTTTTGCAGGCTGAGTTGTTAAGGAGTATCATCCAACCAAGCACAACGAGTAATTTCTTTGTAACGATATTTTCATATGAAATACTTTGGAATTGTGAAACTTATGCTTTGTATAAATTATGTGCCATGGCGAGTGTTTTTGAAATGACAAAATATGCTTGAAATCTTTGAAGCAATTATTCTATGGCAAGTTTCTGAAAGAATGTTTTGATAAGAATGAATGAGTTTTCTTTTGAGCGATGATTATGATACATTGGGAAAATGTACTTTGACCCTCAATAACTGTTATTTGTCTATGATCCGTCTTAGACGTTTTGCATGAGCTAATGATTTGTGGTAAACGTTTTGTATGATATCAACCTTTGACGATTGTCCTGTATGGTAATTAGCAAGTTAATTAAAGCCTTCGGGTACTCTGCTATGACTTGGAGTTATGAAAGGTTTGATAAAAGGTTTAGTAAGCAATATTTGATACTATGTGATTTGAAACAAGCTTTAATATGATTTGGAATTAGACTTAAATGTATCATTTGATCAAAATGAACGAACTTTATTAATATTATATGACATGTGCAATATGGGCCTGAGGCCACTTGTTATATGTTTGGGCTCAAGGCAGCTTGTTATATGATTAGGCCCGAGGCCGCTTGCTATATGTTTGGGCCCAAGGCTGTTTGTTATATGTTTGGACTCGAGGCCGCTTGTTATATGATTGGGCTCAATGCCGCTTGTTATATGTTTGGGCCCGAAGCCGCTTGTTATATGATTGGGGCCCGAGGCCATTTGTTATATGATTGGGCCCAATGCCATTTTGAATATATGAATATATGACTATGGACATTGTGAGAATCTTATGATCATCTATTTACATTGCTTTACTGTATTATTACTCACTATGTTTCACTCACCCAATATTATGTATTCATATGTAGGTGATCAGTAGCATGGAGCACACCCTTAGAGTCAGTTTCAGAAGCTATTTTGTAATCGAATCGAGTCATGCCTCTGAAATGGAGTTTGTCTTTGACTCACACCACACCTTGACCTTATTTTGTTTTTGCCATTATGGTCTTGGGTTTGTAAACAAGATGTGTAAATTTCTTGTGGCACTTATATTTTTGCTTGGGCATGTAAATGTGTTAATGTGTTAGGAGGTTATCTTCATAATTTTTGCTCATGATGGCACAGCTCAATAGACTTATCTTTATTATATGCTTCCGTTTATTGCCCTATTAGCATAAATATTCTGTACGATCGTTTGAGGCCTTCGGTAATCTACGGATTATTAGCCGGTTATGAACTAAACTTTTAAGAGTGGGTTCGGATCATGACATTTGTAATTTTTGCAAGTAATAAAAACAAAACCCAAGCTTGAGTTTAGAATAGTGCGCTGGTTTTTTTGAGTTTTAATTTGTTTATGTAATATGAACATCTATAACTATACTCTAGTTTATGCCCTTTTGATACTTCTCCTATGAAATGATCTCTTTTTTAAAAGAAATAATAGTTTCTACTTTAGTTATGTTTCGTGGTAGAGAATGAATGAAAGGATACACACACCCAATGACACATGCTACATCACATGTTTTACGAGTTTTTTTTATTATAAATATTCTAAAAAATAATAATAATAATTTAGAAAATTGACTCACTTTTCAAACTATTTAGAAAACTAACCTACTTTTTAAAATTACATTTTCAACATGCAATTTCACCTTGAAATCACATTGCCAATACTGTTGGAGATGCTTTGAGCCGAAAATCCATTGCCAATGTGTCATGTTTGCTCACCGGTCAGAAAGAGCTGTTATGTGACTTGGAAAGAGATGGAATTAAAATTGTATTGTGGGAACAATGAGGGATTTTAGCCGCCATTTCCGCTCAACCTGCAATCATTGAAAAAATCAAAGAGAAACAGCTTGACGATGAGTTTTTGAAGAAGATTGTTGATGACCTTGACTCAAAATCGAGGCCGGGATTTGTGTATGATGATAATGTGTTGAAATTTCAGAATAGACTATGTGTACCAGATTATTCTAACTTGAGGAAGCGTGTTATGACTGAGGCTCATAATTTGAAATTTGCTGTGTATTCGGGTAATACGAAAATGTACAAGGACTTAAAATAGAATTTTTGGTGGCCTAGCATGAAGAAAAACATTGCTGATTTTATAGCTAGATGTTTGCATTGCCAACAAATTAAAACTGAACATCAACGACCCATTGGACTACTTCAGCCGCTCCCAATACCAGAATGGAAATAGGAGCATATTACGATGGATTTTATTGTTAGACTACCGCACTCTTCCCGAGGTATGGATTCTATTTGGGTCATTGTTGATTGTTTAACTAAATCTGCCCACTTTTTGCCTGTTAAATTTTTATATTATGTGGATAAGTTGGCTAATCTGTATGTTAATGAAATTGTGAGATCACATGGTGTGCCAGTATCTATTGTATCTGACAAAGATCCCAAGTTTACTTTGAGATTTTGGCAGAGTTTACAATAGGCTTTAGGGACCGAACTGAGACTAAGTAGTGCTTATCATTCACAGATAGACGGCCAATTGGAAAGAACAATATAGACTTTGGAGGATATACTCAAAATATGTGCCCTAGATTTCCAAGGCAATTAGGAGACCTATTTACCATTAGCCGAGTTTGTATATAACAACAGCTACCATTCGAGTATTGGCATGGCTCCTTATGAAGCTTTGTATGGTAGGAAATGCCGTTCTCCGATCTGCTAGGCCGAGATAGGTGACAGACTATTATCGGGATCGGAACTTGTGTAAGAAACAACTGAAAATATGAAATTGATCCAACAGAGATTGAAAACTGCACAAAGTCACCAAAAGAGTTATGCAGATGTCCGAAGAAGAGATAGGGAATATGAAGTCGAGATCATGTATTTATTAAAGTGACTCCTATGAAAGGGCAAATGCGGTTTGGAGTGAAAGGTAAATTGGCATCAAGATATGTTGGGCCATATGAGATCCTTGAGAAAATTAATTCGGTAACGTATTGGGTAGCCTTATCGCCAGTTATGGAGAATATGCACAATGTTTTTCATGTCTCAATGCTCCGAGAATATTTGAGAGATTTGTTCCACGTAATTGAACCTACTCATGTGCTTTTGAAAGAGGATTTACTTATGAAGAACGGCCAATACAGATTGTTAACCGTTGAATTAAAAGATTGAGGAAAAAAGAAATTCCATTAGTGAAAGTCGATTAGCAGAACCACAGAGGGGCTTATGCAACAAGGGAGACCGAAGAAGATATGATGAAAAGATACCCTGGCATGTTCTCTTTGGATTTAGTTTTCTTCCAAAACGAAGGTAATTCGAGTTTGGAGGACCAAACTCTTTAAGGGGGGAAGACTGTAACAATATCGACACATGATTAGCTGTTAAACCATGAATAATTATGCCTAATAAATAATTAAGAGGAAATTATGAATTAATTGCATGTGTGTTGCATTATTTGTGTTTCTATCTGTCTATCGCAGAAAGATCTGTTTGTGTTTCTATTTTATTTTGCGAATTGAAGGCCTTATCGGCATCCGATCGCGAAATTGACTTGACATATGTGTTATTTGGAATTCTTAGGAAATTATGGTGGGTTGAATTGAAATTCGATTCAAAACGAATTAATTAGAACATAATGGTCCCACTTGGTTAGTTTAAACTCAAGTTAATTAAGCTTCATTAGTTGAACCTATATAAGGCCTGTGATGACCGGTTATGTTGTGCGCCTCTTCCCTCATTGTTTACATGGGTTTGCCCTTGTTTGAGTGACGGGTTTAACTTGGGACCTTGTTAACTGTTTGGGTTGGTTGTGTTCGAAATTTTTTCTCAAAATTCTTGTTCTTGTTTATTCCAGTGTTGAGTTTCACTTATTTCAGAGGGTGCAGGGTTGGGTCCGGAGTGTCTGGAGTTGAGCCAAGAAATTTCTGGGTTGGAGGACCAGGGTCACACGTGTGGGAGAGGGGCCGTACGTACAAAAAAATGAGAGAGTTGAAGAGCACACTGTAATATATGCAGGTGTGGGAGTGAGAGTGGAAGTGAGGGGGAAAGGGCCACACATGCGGGGATGAAGGCTGCGCGGGCATGGGTGCTGCACGTGCGGTGGTAGGTGGAGTCCAAAAATTTCTCTTTTTCTTCTCTTTGGGCTGAGTGCATCTCACTTTTGATATCTCTCTCTCTCTCTCTCTTTAGAAACTCTTTTCTTTCCCTTCTCTCTACATTTCCCTACAACAAATTAGATTAAAACTTTGATTTCTTTAGATCCATTAGAGTTTTGCCCTTAGTCCCTTCATCAAAGTTGAAGAACTCCTCAAGGGCTACATTGTGTGTGGTGAAGATCGAGTTTAGACACCATTGATTTTGGGGGTTTCATCTCATTTCTTCTTCAAAACTTGCGGTAGGGATTTTCTTAAAGTTATATATATATATATGTTTTTGCAAAATTTGGTTAAATTTTTGAAATCCCTTTTTGATAGCTTGAAATTTGAGTGTTGGCTAAAAAATGTGAGGGGTTTTAAAAGTGGGTTTAATCTTTTTCCTTTTTAAATAATCTCTTGAGGGTTTGAATCACTTTGGGTGAGGGATGATGTTCTCTTTTAGAGTTTCTTTCAAATGTTTGGGTGTGTGTGTTGTTGTGGTGAGAAAAAAAACCTAGAATTTAAGGGTTTTTTAAAAAAGGAAGTTGAGGATACATGGTCGATATTGTTTATATATATATTTATATATATTTGTGCCTAGATAAGTAAAGAAAATGGAAAATTTCTTGATTTTATACAAATACATATATAAATGATGGGTTTCATAACATATGAGAATTGTTGAAATTGAAAATTATTGGCCAAATATTGTTGTAGTCTTGAAATGACTAAAATGTTGAGAATGTATGTATTATGGAAATATTGATATATATATTGATGAATTGTAGCAAATATTTGGCTATTTTGTGAGATGGCATTGAAAGGAGAAATGGAAATTTTGATCATTTCAACATATTTGTTAGAGATACTTTGAAAATGGAGAAATATTATGTGGCACAGATAATTGTTGCATTGGTATTTCAAAACCTCGCATTGAGAAAGAAATATTGTGCAATGAGAATTATTGAAATGTTTTGGGGTAAATACGTTGGTAAGTCCGGATAGGAGGTGTAGATGGAATTGATTAAGTTGGCCTGAGTGTTCAGGATGAAAAATCGAAAACACACGTGGAGGAGGTACCACTTCCCTTCCGGTTAGTAACCGGTAAAGTGGGGTTTTGGTAGTGCTAGTTATACTTACTTGCAGAGACCAACCTAGGCATTACTTGAGTTGTATTTACCGCCCTTTTAAACTAAATTATAAATTTTGAATTGTTAAGATTTCAAGTTATCACTGAACATGATGATTTTCAAAGGACATAAAAATGTGATTTTCTTTCAGAAGCACAGCATGGCATGTACATATCATACTATGGAACTTGTATAAAACATATATACTTTGTTAAGAAATTTATATTGGGTTTTGGTGCTCACCCCTATGGGATTTTGATGCAGGAAAGGACGTGGTGATCCCGTTAAGTTAGGGCATAGACGTATGCGTTGGGAGCATAGGGCTCTTATTTTTGTTGTGGTATATTTTTGTTAGCCAAGGGCTATAACTATTTGGGTCTGAGAGACCATTTTTTGTGTAACTGGGCTTAAGCCTTGGAATGTGTAAGCCCTTGAGGGCATTTTATTTATTTTTGGATTCAATATTCTACATGCTATGGATTCATGTATTTGATGTCATTGAATGTATAATTTGCATGTAGAACTATTTTTGTACAAACTTCAGTGATCAATGATGTAAAGGTTGAAGGATCACACCCTCTCTTATAATGAATGTTGGTTTATGTAATTATATGATGTTATATATTTTTTTTGGGGGTCGTTACAACTTGGTATCAGAGCTACCGGGTTTGAATACTTGGAGCTCATGGGAAGTGGTTGTTATACCACAGCGGGTTCATTTCGCATGATTAGGAAATGTTTTGTATTTTTATGACTATGTGATAACATGTTTATATGACCATATGGATATGAGATAGGACTTTTGGGATATTGTTTGCGCCTATTAAATTCCTTGAGGTCTTATTAGAAGGGTACTTGATCAATACTCGTTCTACTAAGAATTCTTGATTTTTTGTGGGACAAATTTCATCATAAAAGAATAATCTATATGTGTTTATGTGACTAAGTGTTTATGTGGAGTGAAATTAAATTGTATGTATGGTAGAGAAATATATAGAATTGTTGTGGTCAAGCGTGTGAGACAAGTTGCGGGCACATGTGGGTTCGTGTGCTAAATTACTTCTCTTGTCCCTTATTAGGATGTCAGGAAGAGGTCAAGGTCATGGTGGTAGAGGCGGGAGACATGGTAGGGCTCGCCAGGGTGTGCATGAAGTATCGGTCCACGAGGTTCCGGTGCAAGAGGAGGGGTTCGGCCAAGATAATGCGGTCGGACAAGCGGGCCAAGCTAATGTGGCCGAGCAAGTGGGACAAGCAGAAATTCTGGGGCAAGTGGGTCAAGCCGCAATGTGGGCCCTAGCCCGAGAAATGGCGGGGGCTTTGAGAGAGTCGATGAACATATTGAGAGAGGAGAACCAAGCTCCAAAGAACGCTGTGGAGACAAGGGAGAGTTTTCTTACTAAGAAATTTTTGCGGCCAAACCGGATGAGTTCCACGGTGGCCTTGAGCCCAAGAAAGGGAACGACTGGCTCAAGCAAACAGTGAGGACATTTGAGATGCTTCACATTAAGGATAGTGAGCTAAGGGTGACTTTTGCGAGTTACTACCTCAAAGGAGATGCGGGCCAATGGTGGAAGTACGCCAAGGGTCAGGTAGAGCCAACATGGGAAGCTTTTGTGGTTGCTTTTCAAGATAAGTACCTACCTTCCACTGCTAGGGAGAGGTTGAGACAAGAATTTCAAGACCTCAAGCAACTCAATATGTTTGTGGCCGAGTTCGAGGCGGCCTTTACTAGTTTGTCCCGGTTTGCACCGGAGTTGGTGGCAACGGAGGAATGCCATTGCATAAAGTTTGAAAAGAGGTTGAGAACCAAGATCTTGTTCAAGGTTGCCGGGAATATGATCCGGAACTATGACCGTCTTGTGGAGGCGGTGACACATGCGGATATTACAGTGCAAGCTGAGGAAGAAAGAATCCGGGGTTCGAGGTCTAGGGGCCAAGAGTCACAGGGAGACTATAGACCTAACAAGAAGAGCAGGAGCACTTTTTCATCACAGTCCCAACCGCAACAGTCTAGATCCACCTTCTTTTTGCTTAGTGCAGGCCGAGGGAAGAGTGCATCGAGTGGTTTTTCCTATTTTAAGTGTGGCCAACTGTAATAACCCCGACTCGTAATTAGCTACTAATTGGTAATTAAGGATGTTAATTGAGTGGATAAAATAAATTACGGGATTATTATGTAAATTGCATGATGTTTGGCTTTCTATCTGTCACTTGCAGAAATATTTGTTTAGAATTTTGCTTTAATATGGAAATCGAAAGCCTTATCGGCACCTGAAATCGAAATTGATTACATCAATATGTTATTTGGAATTTTTAGAACCTTAGGGCAAATTTTATTAAAAATTGATTCAGTCTGATTCGTTAAGTCGCGTTTGGCAAGCCTTATGTTCTAATTAATGTGTTTTAGCACCATAAGCCTATATGAGCCTAATAAGCTCATTTGAACTCATTTTGTTTCATCTCCCTTGAGTGGAAAAATCTGGTGAGGCATTTTAGAGAGAGAGGGAGCACAATTCTAGAGAGAGAGAATGAGATATTGAAGAAGAATTGAAGGCTATAGCTTGAATTGATCAAAGATTGTGCAAGTACCTAGCTAATTGAAGACTCTAGGCAAGGATTTAAGACTTAATTATGACTTTTAACCATCAAGTAGATCATTTCAAGAAGAATTTGTGATTATGTACAAGAATTGGACCAAAGATGTTGAATTTAGAGTTAATTCATGCATGCATGTACATTTTCTTACAAATTGAGCATGATTTCCATGAAACCTCTCTTGCATGTTTGAAATTCATCTTCATTTAGGGAAATCATTAAGTTTCAAGCTGTTTTGTGGTGTTTGATCATGTTTTGAGAAGTTTGATACAAGAAAATTCATGCATGTTGTGTTCATAAACATTCATCATGTTTTAAGTTGAAATTGTGAGTTTTTAACAAACTCTTGGCCCATGATTTTGTGAAATAATTCTTAATTCATCATGTTTTACAAGTTTACTATGTTATCTCAAGTTTTGAGGCCCAAGAGATGTGTTTTGGATGGTTGAATTCGAGTTTTGAGCTTGGGAGGTCAATCTGGATTTTCCAGAAATTTGACCCACGCTCGAGCGGGGACTTTCATGCTCGAGCATGAACCCTGAATTCATGCACCACGCTCGAGCGTGGGTCGAGCGCTCGTCGAGCGTGAAAATCTTGCATCCAGTACTTTTTTTGAGTTTACAGTCCGCTCGAGTGGGGAAAGGCACGCTCGAGCGGAGATTCATTGTCTGCATGTCCGCTCGAGCGGGGAAACCAATGCTCGAGCGTAGACCTCATTTTCAAAAATTTTGCCTAAGTGTTCCAAGGCATGTTTTGGCATTCTCATTGCACCTTAGGCATTCCTAAGCCTTAATTAAGCCATAGTAATGAGGTTATGGATTAGAAACACACTAAGGAATGAATGTACTAAGTTATGAGATTCGAGAGTGTGTTTTGAGCAATGTGTTAAGAAAGAACATGAATCAACGTAATGAAAGCTAAGCCGTGTTGGCCACATGAATGTGTAATGATAATACATGCTTGTATTATGTATTTTGTGATTGTAGGTCAAGACTCGAGGATTGATTGACCACGTACTGGAACCACTGTGAGTAACGTTATTGTAAAGATACGTTCATATGAATTATGTTCCAAATGAAATATGATAAGTTCTGATTTCTGAAATGATATCTGTTTTCATGAACGAATATTCCAAGTTTGAAATCTATTATGGCATCCATAGATAGTCCCAAGTCATGGGGTACGGCATGAAAATGCGGGTCCATGACATACAAGTTTACGAGATCTCGTTAGCCACTTCATTGTGGTGATATGTGTTTAATCGGTATCCGGAACCGATTACTCTAGTCGGAAGACGTTCTGTGATGTGTTCTATGGGATGTACCATTATTATGTTCTGATTTGAAATGATTATGCTCTGGTCTGTTTTACACGTAAGATATATTCGGATTTCGTTCACTAACCCCTTTACCTTAATGTTATTCACTGGGCTTTAGCTCATTGTGTGTATATATATGTATAGGTGAGCATTCTAGAGCTCGAGCCTGAAGGCTTTTGTCTGGATCTGTGCTCTGTTGTCAGCCAACCATTGTGCCTCACGTGGAGGTTCCCAAAACGTTCTGTGTTTAAGTCTTGTGGTTTCTGTTTATTTAAGACTTGATTTGTTGTCGTTGGCTGTACTTAAAATACTGTAATGCGTGTGGGTATAATGTATGACTACCAGTTATGTATATAAAATTTTAAATATTCTGTTTCATATAAGTCAGCACAGCTCATTGGACAACTATAATTATGTATTTGCTTCCGCTAGCCCTTTAATTTTGTTAATCTGTTCAGAGGCCTTCGGTAGTCCAAGGATTACTGGCCGGTTACGATGCTAAACCTATAGGGGCGGATTTGGGTCGTGACACCAACTGGGTCACAAGGCCTTTTTTTTTTCCACAGAAAGGGGGAGGACAACAAATGTTGCCACCACCATCACCTAACCGATCCCAGAGCCAGTCTTAGAGTAGAGGGCAATGACTTACTTGCTATCAGTGTGGTCAATCGGGGCACATGAAGAGGGTTTGCCCGCAGTTGGGAGGTGTATCTAGCGCATTAGGGTTGAGGCAAACTTCGCGAGCTAATTAGAGAGCCACTTCGGTTTAATCATTGTAGCAGGCCTATACTCCGAGAGATGAGCAGGTTGATTAGAGGCCATAGGGGTGTGTGTATGCTGTTACCACGCCAGAGCAATTACTGGGATCCTCAGTTGTGAGAGGTATTTTTGTTGTGTGTAATTCTTTGGCTAATGTGTTGATAGATACGGGTGCGTCTCATTCATTTATATCTACTGCATTTGCTACTACATTAGGGTTAGAGGTGGCACGGTTAGTGTCTCCGTTCAGAGTAGAGTCACCAGTTGGGGGTACGGTTGTGAGATAGAGGTTGTTGGGCGTTGACTCCTATTTGCTTTTGTGTTGCTAGACATGTCGAGTTTTGATGTCATTCTAGACATGGATTAGTTATCTTCGTACCGGGCTGTGATTGATTGTTATTGCCAGAGAGTTACAGTGTGCACCTCAGGTGGTGATTATTTTTATTTTCTGGGGGACCGGGTTGATAGGGTCTTGTTACCAGTTTTTGACCTTCGTAATAGGAGCAAGCTTAATGGCCTCCTTGTAAGTCTCTTGGATAGTGAGAATGACGGGGCCCGTGTTGAATTGCCAAGGGTAGTTTGTGAATACCCGGATGTCTTTCCCGAGGAACTTACTAGTTTGCCACCCTACCGGGAGATTGAGTTCTCCATTGACTTAGTGTCTGGCACGACACTAATTTTCATGGCACCGTATAGATTTGCACCCGCTGAATTGCATGAGTTGAAGATTCAACTCCAAGAACTTTTAGGTAAGGGCTTCATTCACCTAGGTACATCACCTTGGGGAGTGCCGACCCTCTTTGCGAAGAAGAATGATGGGTCATTGCGGTTGTGTATTGATTACTGCAAGTTGAACTGGGTTACTGTTAAGAACAAGTATCCCCTACCTAGAATAGATGATTTGTTTGACCAACTTAGAGGGTCACGTTGCTTCTCGAAGATAGATTTGAGGTTGGGGTACCATCAGTTGAGAGTCCGGGAGGAGGACATCCAGAAAACGGCCTTTTGTACACGTTATGGCCACTACAAATTCCTTGTAATGCCTTTTGGGTTGATTAATGCGCCTGCTTCTTTTATAGATTTGATGAATCGGATTTTTCGAGAATACTTGGATCGTTTTGTGGACGACATCTTAATTTATTCAATCTTTGAGGAGGAGCACGAGGCTCACTTGCGGGTAGTGTTTGACTTGCTTAGGGAGCACCGATTGTATGCCAAGTTTGAGAAATGCGAGTTTTGGCTCACCGAGGTGAAGTTTTTGAGACATGTAGGGTCAGGGGAGGGAGTAACTATAGACTCCTCGAAGATAGATGCCGTGCAGGATTGGGGACAACCCAAAAATATTTTTGAGGTATTATTGACGTTTTGTAAGGGACTTATCTAGACTAGCCGCGCCTTTGACTAGGTTGACTAGGAAGGGGGTCAAATTTGTGTGGAGAGAGGCTTGTGAAAGGTCATTCCAAGAACTCAAAACTAGATTGACTACCACACCGGTCTTGAAAATTCTGGAAAGAGGTTTGGACTACACCGTTTATTGTGATGCGCCTTAGGATGGGCTTGGTTGTGTCTTGATGCAAGGGGAAAAGGTTATGGCTTATGGTTCACAGCAATTGAAAACTCATGAGAAGAACTACCCCACCCATGATTTGGAATTAGCGGCGGTAATTTTTGCCTTAAAAATTTGGAGGCATTATTTGTATGGTGAGAAGTTTGAGGTTTTCTCCGATCATAAAAGTTTAAAGTATTTATTTTCCCAAAAAGACTTGAATTTATGCCAACAGAGGTGGATGAAATTTATGAAGGATTATGACTTCGAGTTACACTATCATCCCGGGAAGGCCAATGCAGTGGTCGATGCTTTGAGTTGGAAATCCGTGAGTAGTTTGGCAAGTGTAGCCATTCGGGAATGGGTTATGCTAGGTGATATCGGCAAGTTTGATTTGCACTTGGATGAGTCCGGCGAGAGTGCAACCTTGTTTACCTTGAGTGCTCAACCTACCTTGATTAGTAAAGTCATAGAAGCACGACAAGGAGACCGTGAAATAGAATCAATTCGTGATAGAATTTCCAACGGGAAGGAAGAGAAGGGTTTGAACATTCACTTGGGAGCATAGGGCTCTTATTTTTGTTGTGGTATATTTTTGTTAGCCAAGGGCTATAACTGTTTGGGTCTGAGAGACCATTTTTGTGTAACCGGGATTATGCTTTAGAATGTGTAAGCCCTTGAGGGCATTTTATTTATTTTTGGATTCGATGTTCTACATGCTATAGCTTTATGTATTTGATGTCATTTAATGTATAATTCGCATGTGGAACTATTTTTGTACAAACTTTAGTGATCAATGATGTAAACGTTGAAGGATCACACCCTCTCTTATAATGAATGTTGGTTGATGTAATTATATGATGTTATATTTTTTTGGGAGGGGGGGGCGTTACAAGGCCTATACACCACTTAGATTTATCTTTCTCTACCTTGTTGAGCTTTTACACGTGAGAGAGAGGGAGAGAAAGAAGGAAGTGAGATCAAAGAAGAGAAAAGAAAGAATTGGTGAGAGTTGAAGACACTTTGGAACCTTACACTTAACATCAACCTCAGGTAAGGATTCAACTCACATTTGTAACCTCAAGCTCATTCACATGTGAAATTAAAAAGGAAATTATAGTGTATTGCATGAATTTAAGAGATTAAGTGTTTAACTTGAGAATTAAGCTAGAAATGAAGGAATTTGACCTATACATGTCATGCATGCATAATTCTCATGAATTTGAAGTTGATTCCAAGTAATTCTTCCATGCATGTCATGTTTTTGACTTAATCATGAGACTTTATCATGTTTTCAATTTCCCTTGTTTGAGCATGCTTTGAAAGGTTGAAGTTTGAAGAAATTACATACATGTGCATGGCATGAATTCCAAGTTTGATTTCACATAATTGACATGCTTTTGGGCCTTGATTTTGCGAATTGGTTTTGAATTCTTGATATTTGACAAGTTTACATAAGTTTCCTTAAGTTTTGGCCCAAAAGAACTTGATTTGTAGCTTTGAGTTCAAGTTTTGAACTTGGGAGTGCAATTTGGAAATTCCAGAATTCTGCTCTTCGCTCGAGCGACATATCTTGTGCTCGAGCGACCAGTCTGTGTTTTGCACCTCCGCTCAAGCGACCAAAAGTTGGCTTGAGCGTAAAATGCATGCTTCTAGAAGTTTACCATTTTTGCAGACTGCTCAAAGGGACGAGAGTTACGCTTGAGCGAGGGCCTCAGTTTCACGCTCGAACGACCGTTGAGCGTGCGTCTGAAGCGAAAAAATCAAGCAACTAGTACTTTTTGCAGAGTTTACAGACCTCTCAAGTGACCGAAGTTGCGCTTGATCGACCACTCACATCTTGAGCCTCCACTCGAGCGAAGGAAGTTGCACTCCAGCAAAGGCCCTGTTTTCAGCAAATTTTGTTAAGTGTTTCAAAGTACATTTTGGGTATTCTTATTGCATCCTAGGTATTCCTAGGCCATGGTTAAGACATAATAATGAGTATAAGAAGTAGAAACACACCAAGATAAGAAAGAACTAAGTTAATGATCCCGGGTGTGTAATTTAGTACGTATTCATTTTGTATCTCTGTAGGTCACACGCCGCAAGTTCTCTAATTTGTCTGCTCTGTCTGTTTGCTTTGGAACCATCTATGAGTAACAACTTTGTAAAGCTATGTTTACGTTTAAGTAATTTCTTATATGATATGATTTGACAAGAAATGCTCTGTTTTCTGACATGTTAAGTTCTAAACCAATGAATGATTGTCCATATATTGAAAAGTACTCGTGGCATCCTTAGCACAAGGCCTTTGCTCGGAGGTAACAATACCGTGGTTTATGAGAAATGCCCTAGCCTGGAGGTAATAATACCGTGGTCACATGGCCCTTGCCCAGAGGTAATAATACCGTGGTTTCATGACCCTCGCCCGGAGGGTAATAATATCGTGGCTCAAGTATGTTACAAGTTTCCGGTACCAGAGGGTTCTTTAATGGAACTGGCAAGCATGACCCTTTATACTCTGTATATGATCTATTAGCGCTAATAGATGTACCATGTATGATTAAGCATAAATTCTAATTTCTATATATGATATGAAGAAGAATATGAATCTGAACCTGTTTCTGATATGACATCTATTTTTTGAATCTGATATGGGACATCATTCATTTAAACCCTTTATTATGTTATTATTCACTGGGCTTCCGCTCACGTATTTATATTATGTATGTAGGTGAGCAGGGCGCGTGACTAGGCCTAAGCTGTTGCTTGGAGAGTTTTGGGTCAACCAGCCATCGTACCTCTTGGGGGGGTTTCCTTTTGAGAAGTGGTCAAGTTTTTGTAATCAATGATTAAGATCTTTTTGTATTCCTTTGCTAAGCGTAATCTGGACTTTCGTTGTCTGTATGTATGGATGATGACGTGGCTATGACGTCTTACTTATATAATTATAAGTTTTAAATTTTTGTCCCATGTACGTCAGTACAGCTCTATGGACATTGTATTTCATATTTGCCTCTGCAGCCCCTTATATTTTATGATATTTAGATCAGAAGGGCCTTTTGTAATCCAAGGATTATTGACCAGTTACGATGCTAAACCTATAGGGGGTAGGTTTTTGGGTCGTGACACAAAACTCCACACTGAGGTTTCATTGTGTGTCAGGGCAAGTTTTGGTCATGACATAACACCCTACACTGAGGTTTCATTGTGTGCCATATCATGAGGTAGTATGTCCAACATAATGACATCGACCCAACAATGGATGGAGCTATATGCACGGTTGCGGCAATGGTAAAAATGTTCGTCAATGACCTGAGAAGAGGGCTTTGCAGCAGAGCAAGGATCGTCACATTCATGATGAACACGAAATGGTGCACTTGAAATTTGTTTGCTTTTTGAATAGAACATGTTATATTTGTTTTTGACATAGTCACATCCATGGTGATCACTGAAATTCAATCTTAGATTTATGGCGTTAGAAACATCAAGTTTTGTTGATGTAGATTTTTGGGGTCATAATGTTACTATGACTTTGGTTTTATTGGTATTTGTGATACGTTTGGATTTTGTAGTACATTTATGATAATCTACATTTTATATTGGGCAATCGGTAATTGTGTTGATTATTAGTAAGTCCCATTTAAAGGATGGTAAATGAGTACCATGCAGACCTTTGGATATTTGTTAACATCTTCAGAAGTTTGGGGATGCTTGTTTGTTGTATCTGTATGATTTTGTAAGTTCGACAACATGTGACGTGTGAGTAATGTCACACGAATAGTGTGATTAGTGTTGTGTCATCATAATGCTATTAGTGTCACGTCAACGTAATGTGATTATTGGGTGTATTGGACAAACAATGATGATTGTTGCTTGTGAATTGAGTTGACGTAGTATCGTGATGAACACATAACAAAAATATCTTATGAACCGTCTTGTCGTAAATGGCATCCTCAACATTGACAATGTGTGTATGTTGCCGAATTATGCACTGAGATTGTATCATACATTTGGCATGATGTAAATGTTAGTTAATAGCACTAGTAGGTGTCTTGTTAGACACAGAAAATGTTACATCCCGATGAAATGGCATTGTGACATTATCAGAGAGACGTAATCCGTCATTCATATAATGTTTTGAATTTCATAATTTTTTAAATGAATATAATGACGTTGGTTTGATGTGTTATTTTAGTGTGTCGCTGATGTATGAGCAATGTATCATTTGTTATCGACGCCAATGGTTCCATAAGCATTGTTTGATTGGTATGTTCCCAAGTGTGAAAATAGTACATTGGTCTGAGATATTTATTGAAAAAATCCCAAAATGTGACTCCGAGTTGAACTCCACACCCCCACCCAACACATGGAGACAGTTTAGCTAATTGGGTACCAGAATTTGAAAAATGGAAACCCAATGTTTTGGGGTAATGTGTTTTTCACGTTGTGTTTTCAGAGTTGTAAAGAATGCAGCATTAGTTAACAGCGCCATTGATCCTTTACATGTTGCTCGATTGGTATATTCCCAAATGTGACAATGATAAAAGCAGACTGAGATGTTTATGCAACAACACCCAAATGTGTGTAGCATCAGAACCCATGAAAAACTCATTCTTGTTCCCAAATTTTCTTCCTCAACAGGAAATCCAAAATAAAATCAAGGTGTAAACGTAAAAACACACCTAATACAATATATTAAATCCGTCTTACCAAAATGAATGGGACTAATCGGATCATAAAAAATTTCATAGGACTAAATGAATCACAATTCCTCCAAATGAGATTTACTGGTAAATTTTTCTTTTTAAAAAAAAAAAATTCAGTGAATACAAAGAAATATAAAAATTCAATACATTTTAATATTTTGTTGTATTCAATATTTTTATAAGGGTAAATTACAAATACACCCCTTGAGGTTTACTTAAAATATGAATTGTTCCTTGTGGTTTAAAAAATTACAAATATCTCCCTATCAGAATTTTTTATTTAACAGAATTAATTGAAAAAGTAAAATTTCTAACTGTTCACCTATACAATAATAAAATTATCTGAATTATTAATTCAAATAAAATTTTAACATTATTAAAAACTGTTAATTAATTTGATGATTTATTAATAAAATGACCTATTTGTTATGAAATTAGAAATCTTGAGAGGCATAATGTAATTTCTAAAACTACATACAGTAATTTATAATTTAAGTAAACCTTAGGGGGTGTGTTTGTAATTTACCCTTTTTATAAAGATTTTTGAAAAATACTTATTTGGGATGTGCTATATAAGCACACTTTTTATCTTTTTATCTTTTTATGTCACATCACCTTACTACTTTTCTGCACGTCTTTTTGTAATATAAGCATACTTTTTTCTTTTTTGAGTCACATTACTTCTTTATTTTTTTGCACATCTTTTCATAAAAAGTCAAAAAGTGTACTTATTTGGATCATCTCCTAAAAAATAAAAATAAAAAAATTTGATTTTTTTTTTAAAATTTTAAAAATCACTAAAAAAAAATGTTTGTATGCCCAATGGTTAACCCTGGAATGGATCCATACATATGCTGGCCCAGGAAGAACCTACCTCGACCCAGGTACCACATAACCCCGAAGCCAAACAGTGCCCAAACCCTAAACCCTAAACCCTAACAGAGAAACTCAAAAGATCAAACTGAGGAGGAGGTTAGCTTAGCGTAGTAGTAGTAGTTATTCGTGGCGGGAAAACTCATCCAATCGAATCCAATGACAGACGAGAAATCAACGCCGTTGATCTCGGAAAGCCCCAAGCACTCGTTCGATCAACGGCCTGAATCTCCCCAGCGTCCTTGGAATCTCCCGAGAATCGCCGGCGAAGAAATCATCAACGACGACGAAGACGGAAGCCCTGGTGACGAAACGATGAGTCAAAACCCTAGAATGCAAAGGTACTTGGTGGCGATCGAGTACATTGGGACTCGATTCGCAGGGGCACAGAAACAGCCCAATTTCAGAACCGTCGTGGGTGTACTTGAGGTAATCTTGTCGTTACTTGTTTGGTTGCTGAGAAAATGTGAGACAGTAATAAGAAAGGTTGATTTAAAATTTTGTCACGAAAATCTCAATTATATGTGTTCTTTGTTTTGTTTTTTTTATTAGGTTTTCATTGCAACCTAACAGAGGGTCGAGTGTTATTTCGATCAACAATGATACATCCCCAATTTTAGAGTCTAATTGAGCTCTAATGACAAATAAATAAATAAATAAACGTCATATCACTGTGAGGGCCAATCCATTAGAGCTGATTAGAACTCCTTCATTAAAGTTGCCAAACATTTTTGTATTTTGATTTCTTTTTTCTTTTTTTTTTCTTATTAGTGGTTTACATTTTTGTATTTTGATTTCCTTTCTTTTTTCTTTTTCTTTTTCTTTTTTTTCCTTGTTAGTGGTTTCCTTTGGATTGTTTGTGATGATCTAAATAAGTGTACTTTTTGACTTTTTACGAAAAGATGTGCAAAATAGTAGAGAAGCATTGTGATGGTAAAAAGACAAAAAGATAAATTATTTAAGGGATGCCAAACCACTCAACTGTGACTTTTTGTTTGGTTGCTTAATAGATTTTTTTTTTTGTCTTTGTTTTTAGGGGCAAGCATGGTCCGGATCGGACCGGTTTGGAATGAAACCAAATCAATCCGTCAACTACGGTTCCATTAAAATTAGAACTAATCCAAACCATTTGAACCAAACTATTTAAACACGGATCGGTTCGGTTGGGAATCACGATTTCACACAATAAAAATCATATAACATTGTTTTGAAAACATTCAACATGTAGCAAATAAATATAAGTCCATCATCTAACCAATAAATATAACTTCAACATATAACAAATAAAACTATCATTTAACAAACATTTTATTATGAAAATAACAGTTACAAAACTAAACTTATCCTAAATAATTTATATATAAAAAAAGCAACAAAAATAGCAATACAACACAGCACCAACAGCAACCCAAATCAGCTTGTAATATTAATAAATTGATTATTGATAGTTAGCGGTTGTTCCATTGAGAGCAGCGCCACTTTCTTTCTTTGGATCCTTATTTTGGTTTTATATATAAAAGGTCGGAACAGGGTGTATGGTATAATGGTTGGGTGGGATAGTAAATGGTCCGGATCGGATTCAATCTAGAACCGTGTATCATAATCTGGAACTGATCCGTAAACAACGGATTGCGAATTTTTCCTATGAAGCATGATTACTTCGACAAACATGCCGTACTCATACCGGGTACTTACCAACATATAGTACTTCGTATGGTACTTTTGCATATGTATCGGATACAAGAAACACATACCTAATTTTTTTCTTTCTTAATTTTTAGCATACTGTATCTAGTATATACTCAAACCGTATTGTACCTTAGTCGAAATAATATTTTCTTCTACTACAAAGATAAACTTCCTTTTATTAGAGTTTGTTTTTTTATTTTTAGTTTTATACTTGGCATGATTTTAAAATTAAGTTATGGTTTATAAGTTATTTAATATGATGACATTTAATTTTGGTTTATACCTATGTTACCTTGAATGTGGATTGTTCCGGTACGTGGAACGGGAACGGGATGCGCAAGATGCTCTAAAATGTGGTACGATAAGGGTAGGTAGACTTGTATATATTACAATTAATAATTTCAGTTATTTTTAGAGTAATTTTCTTTTAACTATTAGGCATTTAATAAAATGTATTGTTACTTTTTTTTTCATTTTTGATATTTTTGTCTTGTCAAAACATAACTTACCTTAGATTTTAATTCATTATATTTGATTTTTTTTCCTTCTAAGGTAATATTTAAGGAAATATATTGAAAAAACTTTTGGGATTGCTTCGGATCACTAAATTTACTGTTTTGGAACGGAAGTGTATTATGTTTCAGAACGTGCGTACCAATACGTAATTTGCTAGGGGATTAGTGTTTTCTAGTAACACGAGTTTATACCTTTGCTTTTGCCATTAAATATTAATTGTAGGTTGGATCTTAGTAAATTAAACCACTTAATCAATTTTTGTATTATTCCAAATTAAAAATAAATAATTTTTTACAAACGTACCAAGCCGTGATCGCACCTTACTTTTTTAAATTTTACCGTATCAACGTACCTATATCGTATCAGTACCAGTACTCGTACCTGTACCAGTGCTTTATAGTTTTTCAAACCAATCCAGAACCATGGATTAGAAAAATCAAATCAAACCTACCGGATTAGACTAGACCGGTTTGGGTTGCAGATTTTTCGGCTCACCTGCTCACCCCTATTTGTTTTCTTTGCTTCCCAAAAGATAAAAATCTTGCAAGAAGGAATCAACAAAATAGACCATATAGAAGACTATGTTGCGTTGAGTTCATGCCAAATCAAATGGTGCCTCTATACATAATTCTTGAATGCTAAATCAACCACATTATTTATGATTGATTTAGCCTAACATATGTTGGTGGTCAAGGCATGGGCCTGGTGGTGTGCTCCCTCCATAGTTTCATGCTCGAAAGTCCATACAGGGCTTTGTCCTAGCTTTGACTGGGAGATAGTGGGATTGGTCCTATTAGTCGGTTCAGTGAGCCGGATATTGAGTTATAATCCAATTATAGTTGCCTCCTGGGCTAATAAAGCCAAAATATCAGTTGTTCCATAAATCAATTGGCATAAATAGGGTTGAGATTTGAGGTCAAATCATGTTTAGTTCATTACACTTACAAAAGATTAGCTCTAAAGAGTAGGTAGGTGGTGATGTCGTTACTAAATTTTAAAGCATCTTACTGTCAAGTGATGAAGCATACATCCACTAATAAAGCTAGATGTTTGATTATCGTTATTCTATGTGTTCCACTTCCACACTTGCTAGTTTTTTCCATGTACATCTTTCAATATATCTTAATATTTAGCATGTTTGATATACTTTTTATTCCCTTGTGCACATTGTGTGTGTGTGTGTGTTTTTTTTCTTCTTTTTTTTAATAAATAAATAAATTGTTTGATAAAATTTGGGTTTTTTCATGGTTCATGCAGGAAGCTTTCCATAAATTTATTGGACAGCCAGTTTCAGTCTTTTGCTCAAGTCGAACTGTAAGATAATATTTTGCTCGTCTTTATTTTTTTTTGATGAACAACAAAAACTTTATTAATAAAACTGAAAGAGAAGGAGGAGGATGAGGCATCCTCACAATACAAAGCAAAGAAAAGACAAACAAAAAAGCCCCTAACCGGCTAAAAACAAGCAAAAAACAATCAAAAGCTTACAAAGCACACACTGCCAACCAATCTCTAGCTAACAAAAAGAGTGGAACTCCCTTAAATAAAGAGTTCCCCGACACCCAAAAAGAAGATAAGTGACAAACATGATCCCATAAACAATCCACCTCCCGAAACTTATCTTCAAACAACCTCTGATTTCTCTCCCACCATAGCACCCAAAAAGTGGCAGAGACAGCACAAGTCCATAAAATTTTGGCTCTCTTCGATCTTCCAAATGTTTGAAAATCAATTAGGAGCATATGTACACTCTTTTTCGGGGCCACCCACATACCACTTCCAACACAAAACAATCTATGCCATAACTTCAAAGCTATTGGACAATGCAAGAATAGATGATCCACGGATTCCCCGCTCTTACAACACAAAATGCACCACTGAGGGTTTAAAAAACGGTTGGGTCTCCTTTTCTGCAATGTATCATTTGTCAAAAGACCCCCATGAACCAAGGCCCACATGAACACCTTTACCTTTAAGGGAGCACAAGCCTTCCAAATTTTTTTGCAAAAAGGAAATTGAGGGATTTGAGGATTATCGATGATGTAATCAAAAAAAGACTTAGAAGAAAATATTCCGGACGAATGAAGAGCCCAAACCCTCTTATCCTCCAAAAGAGGAGATAGAGAGAAGTGATCAATTCTAGATAATAAAGAAACCAACTGTGAAGCCTCCCTATCATTAAGATTTCTAGAAAAATCAAAATTCCAAGCAATTGGAGCTAAGAGAGAGCAAGCCATGGAAGATAAGAGAGGTAAAACATGAGAGTATTATCTCTTGGGATATCTTCTCCGTCAATCCCGAGATGGACCAGAAGATATCCCTCCTATAAGTATAATCTTGTTTGTCTTTAGTCAAGCCAGTGAAGCTGCAGTGGTAATTTTACTAGGTTTTGAGGGCCTAGTTGGCATTCAGCTACATTTGAGATGTAAATCTGGAACGTGTACTTGTATCCAGATTCCTAGGACCAATTGTTGTTGTTCTTTTGTGGCATTTTTGGCTACTTTACTTTTTAAGCAACTCTAGAAATGATATTCTATATTTCATTTCACAGGTATCTATTTAGCGAAGCAATATTTATTTATTTTTTATTAAATAGTGATTGGGTGAATACATCTTGCTGTGACAATCTGGAGCTTTCCAAGCCTAATGTGCTTGTGGCCCTTGATTTGTCCATTGACTAATATACCTTCCCAAGAATTGGGGGACGTGTGCTTTAGCTTTCATTTATGTTACAGGAGCTAAATGATTGCTTGCAACATGAGTATGCTTCTGATCATTGCAGTGGATGTGTTGATAATTTGTGTTATGTTATTTTATTTAAGATGAAGTGGTCATTCAGTTTTACTACTGTAGGATGCAGGAGTACATGCCTTATCGAATGTTTGCCATGTAGATGTGGAACGCATAAGCAAAAGGAGACCCGGTGAAGTGGTACTTATGTACAAAAATTCGAATCTTTTCTCTTTTGGTTGCATGTATGATTTGCATATGTTGCTGATTTGGATTTAGCTCATAGGAAGAACAATTGCTTCTACGGTTTCACTGTGCAATTAACTGTAATTTTCCACTTTAACATTGGAAATCCATCCAATGAAAGAAGCATGTCAATAGGTAATTTCATGCACAATCACAAATTTACAATGCTTATCTAAAAAAATTAAGATATCATCTGATAATTAAGATGAGGTTGGAACATAATCCTTTGGTCGTTATGTACTGGACTGCTGAATCAAGAAATTGCCCTATTGATACAAGTATGTTTAGGCCGATATGTATCTTAGTTTCAGTTGATATGGACTTACAGTCTGATACACATGTTAACAATGAAAGGTTAAGCTTATGATGTTGATCCGTATCATGTTGGCATGTCTCAGGAAAGGTGTCCTGTTATATCCAGTACTTCCAACTTATGCACAGGATTCAGTTGGAATTTAGAATTCTATATACATAGCTTAGCATTTATAGAAATTGTTCTGTTTAATTAGAAAAGAAATTAAGTATAATGCCTTGTCCTTCTTTCAGCCTTTAACACTAACAATTATTATAGAATTCCAATTTCTTTGAGTTGTATTTCTTGCCATTTGAGAGGCCAGGAGAGCATGTGTTTTCTTTTGGAGTGGTTTTGTCCCTAGGGAACCAAATGTTATTCTTAGATCATTGTTCTGCTATTAGAGCAAGCAACTGCTTGGTTTGGCTCAACACTAATTGCAACATGCCATTGAAGCTCAACACAAGTCATTCCACTTTTGATTTATTCCCCTTCAACCAATCTTCTCCCTTTTTGATGGGAGTTTTAGATGTATCGGTGTTAAACATCTAGAGATGTATGTTCGTATATCTTTCTCTGGATAGTTGTTTACAAGTAGTTTTTCAAAATCACTATCAAATACTGCAATTGGCATGGTTTCTGGTAATTTTGATATGCACAAATCTATAGACAATAATGTTTCATTTTAAATTATGTGTCACTGTAATACCCTCGCCCAATTCTCATGAAGTAATTGAAAAAGCAATCAAGAGAAACATAAAGTTATCTATTTTATGATGTGAATGCTCTGCCACTCACTTCCAGTCTTGTTAAAATGCAGTTACCACCTCATGAACCTACAGTGGTTAGAAGAGCTGTCAATCATTTCTTACAGGTTTGGAATCCATTGACTTGATAGGTCTCAAATTTAGAATTATGGCTGCACACTAATCCTCTGACCATTGACCCTGTATTTATTTATTTTAATTCAAAGCCCCCCAAAAGATGCAAAGATCGTGCATTCATCATCTTTCTTTTCAGCCTTGTTTTTATGGATTTTCTTGGGTAATTTTTCTTAATTTGAATGCGCTTGAAAAAGAATGACGACGTCAAGTGTTTCTCAAGTTTGTGTATTTCTATAGTTGCTCTTTTCTGTGATAAAACTATTGTATTATATTTTGGAGTACCATATTTGAAGGATTTATATTTCTTTATGTGTGTGTCTTCTAGTATATTTCCCATAGCTGGTCTCTACATCCACATGTGAGATGATTTTATTTGATGCAGCTGTGGATGGACATGTTGTACTTACTTATGTGATCTTTTAAATGATTTACATCATGCCATATTTGGCTGAGAATCGTGTCCTCGGTGACAACCATGTTAAACAAGGCTATCCTCTTAAATTGTTGTCCTTGCATGATTTTTGATTAGCAATTAATAAAATAACTTTTAACACCTTAATTTTCTTGTCTTTTACAAAAACTCATTGTATCCTCGTGTTGATGCACTTAAAAATGATTCAAGTCTGTTAAGACCACCTTGTCATGTTTCCATACATAAATACACAAACATTCCCACATATTTGTATGTAGTTTTTCTTTTCTTCCCTTCTTTATTCAAACAACCTACAATTGCTGCCTCTGGCATATGGTACATGGCCTGGTAGTTCACATAAGATTGGTCATATTCTGGGTGGGTCAATACTAGCCATGTCTAGGTAGTCACATTGTTGTATTTTTTTTTACTCGGTCATTGGATCTGAGGGAGACTGGTGTGAGCCAAATCCATTTTGCAGGCTTGGCCAATTTTATTCAAATAGATCAGGCCTTGACAAAAGGTTGGCTGGTTTAATGCCTACATTGTAACGCAAGCTATCAGACAAATAACTGAATGTATTCTGATTTCTAGTATGACAATGCTTTGGGTTGAAACTACTATTTGGAATTCAGCTTCAAACTCAAATTTGATTCATGGACCTGAAATGCTGACTAACTTGCATACCAAAGTTCTAAATATAAATTTGGTTCACCTCTGCCCTAATCATTCAATAATTTCATGTTGAGGAGATACTGACTCTAATCTGTTCTGATTTTGCAGCAGAAAGAGGGTGATATAATGGTGATAGATGTTCGAAGTGTTCCACATAATTTTCATGCTAGATATAAAGCTCAAGAACGCACGTAGGTATCAACAAAATTTGAAATTGTGTTAATAGAAATTACTACCATATAGAGATAGTATGCATGCTTCTCTAGATGAGTCTCCATGAATATGCATGCTATCTGTATACAATTATGTTCTAACATCAGGCATGGATACTTTTCATGGTCTGTCAAAGGTAAGACTATAGTGCATCTTGCTACCATTCTGCTTTGAATGTTGGTATCTGCAAGAGAAGTACTGTTATGCTGCGGCCAAATTTTTACTTTATAACCTTCTAAGATTTAGTTCATTGATCAAAGAGCAATTGATCTTTTGAACTTACAATTAAATACTAGAAGCATTGGCTGGTTGGACCTATTATGCCTGTTAAGTTTTTGTCATTTCCACTCTGATAAGTTAAGAGTACGTTTGCTTCTAGTTTTAGGTGCTTCCTTACAGATGTGCTTATTATTTACTCTTGTGAACATACTCTTGAACAATTTGAATAATTTTACTTCAGGTACTTCTATCGCTTGCTGTCTGGACCAGAGCCTTTGTCAACCTTTGAGAAAGATCGGGCTTGGCATGTTCCTGAGGAGCTAGATATTCTAGCTATGCAGGTTAGATAATGGATTCAACAATTTGCCTTTTTTCAACTTGCATTTTATGCTTTATTTGATCTTATCAAATATAAAAACCGTCATTTACTTGAATGTTGGCCAGAGAGCATGCAGAGTTCTTGTTGGACATCATGATTTCAGTTCCTTCAGGGCAGCTTCCTGTCAGGTCATTAGTAATTTCCCTGATAGTTATTGTGGTGCTTCTGTGAATGCATGTGATACTATGCTTTATTAAACCTTTTCCTATTTTTTTGGCTTGTATAATTGACTTTACAGAACATGTGCATGGCGTGGTTTGTTTGTTTCTTTGAAGTCACCTGCTTCCCTTATCTATGATGCTATACCCATGCTTTTATGTCTTTAGATGCTTATCAAGGTTCTTTTTCCCATCATCAAGCTCACAAACTTAAATGTTAGAAGTTTTTATTTTTCCACTTTTTTGATAGAGCTAAACAACAGAACAAGAATCATGCACTTAACCTAGATAGTATGGGAACCTTTGTCCGGATTATTGGCATTACCATCAGAATTCCACCATCTATGTGGAAACTTGTTTTAGGATAATGAACAATTACTAGGATTGTGCCTGTTCATGTGGGATCAGATTGACGTATAGATGCCAACTTTGAGGAGATCTCAGATGCCATGAGGTATTTATTAAGCCAAAGTGTCTTTCTCTGTCTGGTAAATTATTAGCTTGTGTCACCTGGGCCTCAAATACAAGGCTTATGACTAAATTCCAGGTCTGAAAGCCAAGTTGTCTAGCTTTATGAGGCTGAGCCCACTAGATTATATGTGACTTGGTTGTCTACCAGTACCAGATAAAATTCCTTGAATTTTATGAAAATTTACATTTGAGACCCACAACATTCTACATGTGAGGAAAAATCTACCTCTATCCAAAGTTGTCATGGTTGTGTTATATGATCAACACATCTCAAGTCACCACAACAAATTTCCATATTTTTTTCTAGTCCAAATTAATAGATTACATTGTAGTGTGAGTTATTTTTGAGTAGAACAAAGCACCAAAGATTAGGATAAATCTAGAAAGAAAAACCCTAAGGTACTTACTTTTTTCCAGGGTAGGTTTGTCATTGACTATGAGCAGTCTTTTGATTTGTGATTTCTGGTTTAGTATATGTACATATCAAAAATTGTTGTCAGATGCTGAAATTTCAGCTGCTTCTGAACTCTCTCTCTCTCTCTCTCTCTCTCTCTCCAAGAAATTAACGTCTATCGGAACTAGTAGTTCCCCTCATTCTTTATCCTTTCATGCTTTCTAAGGATTATTGAAGCAATATATGTCCTGGATGTGTTCAATACTGTATTGGGTATTGTATAAAATTTGATGAATGCCATCTGGCTTGCAAAACTATGTAACTGTCTCCTTGCTTTACTAGGGGATGTTATACTGGTAATTTTTTATTACATCTTTAAGACATTTTGACATTGTAAAATGTATGAATGTTTTAATAGGCAAAGTCACCTATCAGAACTTTAGATGAATTCTGTGTGATGGAGGTAGTGTCTACTCCATATTTTCCTTCAATCATTGAGAGGGAACAAAGCAGTTTTATTGGGGAAGATCCCTTTGCATGCAGCAGTGAGTCAAAGACTGATCCGCCTCATGGTTCTTTGATATCCACTGAAGATAAAGTAAAAACTTCAAATGGTGAATCCAATTATGGATTTGGAGTAAGGAGAAGACATCATTGCTATGTGGTCACCGCAAGGGCACGCTCCTTTCTATACCACCAGGTTGGAATTATGCTTCTTCCTTTTCTATTAATAATAGTATAGTTGTTAGAGTCTCAAGGCAGGCGCTCTAAGGTGCTATCCTACAACCTAAGCTCAAGGCACAACATAAAACGAGCCTCGAGTGTAATTGCATGTGTGATAGGCATGCATATTAAATATAATTAGTGCTTCGAGCAATTTGACATATGTAAGACAAATAAGGATGGTGAATTTCTTAATGTATACACTATGAGAGTTAAATAAATTGGCTTTCATCTAATTTTTTCATTTGGTAAAGGCATCAACCCTTCGCAAATTTACAATAATAAAAACCTACTTGGGAACTTTTTATGCAGATAGTATAATTTTGAACTCTATGATTTAAGCACTAGATATATCTGTTTCAACTAATCAACCATTAGCATCTAAATCTAGAATACAAAATACTAAAAATGATTAAACAATGTCATCTATCTAGAAGACCGTGAATAGGCAATCAATTAGTGACCATTGGCAAATAAAAGGATAAAGATTGGTTCATTAAAACAAATGGTGTGCCTTTCTTGAGCCTAGAGCCTACTAGAAGGCACAAGCCTAAGGATTCTATGTCGGCTTGACTGAAAGAGTCTGGTCTGTAATGTAGCAAGGCACTTTCAAGCCTTGATGAGACTAGGGCCTTTTTGGGGACCTAGACATGTCTTTAACAACTGTGTGGTGGTATGCGGATGTTACATTCTTCAAGTTTCCTTTTGCTTGATTTATTCCTAATCAATGTGCTCTTAGCATTGATCTAATGGACCACGGGGCAGCAAAAAAATTTCTTTGGGTGAACTGAAGACGTTTGCAAACAATGTTTATGTCCACATAATTACAGACTTCTCTGGAGTAATGTTTATGTCTACTATTACAGATGTATCAATGCAAGAAATTTTTCTCCCACCTGTAATTTAACAAACAAGACAATAGTTGTATAATATGCAGCTTAAAAGCTGCTTATTTAAGCTTTTAGCTTAATTTAAGCTATTTTGATGTGTTTGGTTTAGCTTATAACTTATAACTTATAACTTATAGCTTTTTGGAAGTCAGAAATCAGCTTATTCTTTGAGTGGGACAGGAGATGCTTAATTTGTAAGTCAGAAATCAGCTTATGTTCATAGTTATAAGCTATAAGCTGTTTAGGCATAAGTTATAAACACTTTCTCACAGCTCTACCAAACAGGGGTAATAACATGGGAGCATTAGGGATCACTTGCCGAGTTGCCACTTCAAGACTTCTCTCCTCCATCGCATGGTGAAATTCATTGCAACATATTCAGCTAATCCACTTTCAATACTGAAAGTTTCATGTTCTGAATATTGATGCACTGGGTACCTTCTTGGCTTTATTTTTGAACTTATCGGCATGTAGCATATAAAAGCTGGAATTGTTACATGTGTTCTTCCATATTTTAGGTTGAATTCTTTTTTTCTTGTAAACTCCATGGTCCACAGTTGCCTTTCTTTTGTCTACAATTGCCCTTGCATTTCCGTACAATTGCTTGTGTCTCTATTCATTATTATCGATTATGTCATGCATTGACAAATGAGTAAACGAATTAAATAAAAAAAACTTAAATTTTAGAGAAGTTGACTAACCAGTTTAGAGATACTTCAAGTTATTATATAACGATGGCATTATCATTGTCATTTTCTTCGGTGTGGCAATAAATAACTGATTAGAAGTAAATTTAGCTGTTTGTTTGGATCTTTCAACATGGGATTTGGGTTCCTAGGATCTTTTTCTAAAGATTCCTGCTAACTTTTGCCCAGGTTAGATTGCTAGTTGGGGTTCTCAAAGCTGTCGGCACTGGAGAATTAACAATTTCTGATGGTATGCACCATAGCATCTATTGACTTAATCCTGATACTCAGAACTAGTTCGATTTCAGTATTGTCTCAGACTAGCTCCGTGTTTTAAAATTGAAATTATTGCAGTTGAGCGCATTCTGAATGCAAAGAATGTGACTGCTGCAAGTCCCATGGCCCCGGCTTGTGGTCTCTACCTGGGAAATGTGAAATACGATTTGCCTTGTGATATGCCAAAATAACTAGTGGATTTGTTAGATTATGGACTTCCTTGTTGGGCTATTGGACTATCGATCGGCATTTGTTTTTAATCACTGTCAGAATATGGCAAATAATTATAGTTTTTCATTTAATTTTTTAAAGACTTTTTTCTCTTTGTATTTATTGTTATGCAGACATTTTGTAAAGCCTATGACTAGGCTTGACTAGGTATTTGAAATTTTGTAAACTTTGTCCGTAAGTGTTATGTAAGTCTAACAAAGTTAGGTATGCATTAAGTTTTTGCTGTTTGTTTGTATCCATCTATTGTATTCTATAAATTGGTATTCAAGCCAACAAATAAAACAATGTAAATTCTCTCCATCCTTTTGTGGCCAACTTCGTCTCTAACTTCTCTTAACTTCATAAGTCCATCATAATTCCATAATAAAAATACTAGGAAGCTCCATTCCTTTTGTTAGTTTGTAATTGGTATCAGAGCTTGGTGAAGAGTTTTTGAAAGTAAGATCAAGCCTTGTAAGTATTTCTTTTTATGTATAAATTTTGACATATATATATATATATAAGTGTGTATGGTGTTCTTAATGATAAAAAAAAAACTTTCAAAAAAAATTTCGTCAAGTTTAGTCTTTAATTGTGTATCTTTTATATTTTATATCTTCATAATTATTTGTTTCATTTATAATTGTTGTAAAACATATATGCTTTAATGTATGTCAAAATCCATATACTCATTAAGATCTTTTGACTAGTAGCCATAATTAGGCTTTTTTAAGTCTTAAGATCATAAAGAGAGGTTTTAGGTATTGGATAATACAGGAGTCTTAGGTATCAACGACAATTTATAATGGCAATTAACCCTGAAGATATAATATGTTTTGGAAATACAAAAAATAATGTTAATAATAAATATGACCATAATTTGCATATTACTAAAGAATCTGCAAATATAAATAGTGTGTGTTCTAATTTAAATAATATTACTGATATTATATGCTCTTGGTTTTCTAAATTAGTAAAAATCAAAAAATAAATCAAAATTATCTAGAAATCAAAGTTGAGTCTATAGAATCTAAAATAAACAATTTAGGATCTATAATAAATATTGACTTAAACAAAGAAGCAAAAAATCAAATAAACAATTTGGTGACAAAATTAGAAACTATATCCTTTATAAACAATGATGGAATGAATAGACCAGGAGATAATTTCATTCCTAGGCTATTTTATGGAACATAAGATATTATGGTACTTCAAATCAATACCTATAATAGGACTGAATATGAAAATATTGTTAAAATATTGAATTATTGGAGAAAATTATATAAAGATCTAGATTTAGGTATTGATGAAAGAAATAAACTGCTAGAACAGATAAGAGAAACTTATCTAGAACATGAAACCCTTTTACAACACTTTAATTATGATATTAATATGTCAACTAATGATGATGATAGTCAATCATCCTCATCTGAAGAAACAATAGATCAAGATGTTTCACCAGAAATAAATAAGGGAAAAAGAAAGGTAGAAGAGTCAATTGATCCCGAATTATTTGGCACATAGAGAGATGGAGAAAATTTTGACTTTATTCAAACAAATGAAGTTAAAAATGATATACTGGAAGTATCTCCAATCTTACACCTGAACTAATAATATCTAGAAAAGATAATAATCCTAAGTATTCAATAGCTCAAAATGGTACTTATCTAAACTTGTCTCATGTTCCATTTAAGGATCAGTCACAAGCAATTGATGATTGGACACAATCATTGTCCATCATTATTACCAATTATAAAAATAGTTGGTCAAAGGAAAAATTCCTTTGTTATATTGCAGCGACTCTCTAGGGAGATGTATTGCAATGGTTAAGACAGTGGGAAAAATCTGAAATTGAAAAAAGTCAAAAAACAACTTTGTTGGCAAATTTTCTCACACTTGATACAATATTAGATGAGTTTGCAAAAATCATAAAATAAAATTTATGTGGTCTTGCAAGAGATACTAATTTGCAAGCATTATATTTTTACTAAATTAGAATTATGTAATATTTGTCTTTTTGAAGATTATGTTCAAACTTTAAAAAAAATATATATATTATCTTATTGATCCACCAGCAAATCAACTTTGGTTAGATCAATTTTTTCATTAACTTCCTAATCCATTGGATGAATTATGTATTAAAACATATCCCGACTTTCTCAAAAAAATGAGAAAAGAAGAATATGATAATCTTGGTTTTCGCATTAATTATGTTCTAAGACTAATAGCAGATCGGTGTCTAGAAGCAAAAACGAAAAAACAAATAAAAAATCAAATTTCCAACTCACAATATGGACAAAAATATTGTGATAAAATTTTGAAAGAAAATTGAAAAATTGGTTGTAATACATTTCCCAAGAGAAGGGGATTTTCCAAAAAACACAGTAAATATAAATGGAAACCTTGGAACAAGAACAAAACTTTTTCAAAAAAGAAAAAATATATTCTAAAAAAGAAACCAGTAAGTGTTTCAAAAAAGAAAACTTGTAAATGTTACGTTTATAACGAAGAGGGTCACTATGCACCCGAATGCCCAAAAAGGGAAAAAAGTGCAAAAAAAATTATCAAAATTCTTGAAGAATAAGATTTTAAAATAATATATGGCGAAGAAATTTCTGATGAAGAAGAAATCTTGTACGAAATTTCTAGTGATGAAGAAAGTTCAGATGAAGAACTAATCTTCATGATGACTAATATTGATAGTCAAGAAATATCTCAAGAAGCATATAGTATATTTCCAAAAGAATTACAAGCCATTCGACTTGGAGATGTAATTGGAGAAGAAAAAAACTTTTACCGAAGAAAAATTAACAAAATTCAAAAAAATACAAGAAGTTATTGTGCTAGAAATTTACAAACTTTCAAAATTCAACTTCTTTTCAGCAAGTGTTTGAACAATACAGTGGCAACACTCAAGCAAAATGGTCAGAAAAAAGAAATATTGATATTCTTTTTTTGTTTTTTATAAGAAAAAAGGTTACAAAATAGAAAAAGAAATATCCTGAAATTCAATATATTCATATTGGATTAATACAGGCAACCATAACAGCCTTATTCCTCCAATGAATAGATACTCCTATTTTGACAGTAATTTTTTATAAAAGATTTTCCAATTCAATGAAAGCAATCATTGGAGGAATTCAATCTAATTTGACTAATAGAGTAGTTTGGTTTAATGTTAAACCAAATTTCTTTATTTCCATAAATGATCCTAATCTTGAAGACACAATCAGAATAAGAATTAAAACATAAAGATTAGGAATGAAATCGAATTCCCATGATTTGGCTATTCGTTGGAAAACAATTCACGAATTGACCAAATTTCCTGAAACCAAAATAAGATCAAACGATAATAAAATTATTGAAATCTTTGAATCTAGACCATTTGACACGGTAATCCAACCGCGTCTAATGAATTGGAGTGGTTTAGAAGTCCCTTGACAATGGTTAATCCATGACTTAGTGGAACAAGAAAAATCTTCTAAAACAAAAAAATCCTGCACAAATGCAAATACAAACGTCAGGAAAAAAATTATATATTTAAAATACAGTTCCAAAAATTAAAAGATCAACTTTTGTATTTGAAAAAGATTTTCCTAACAAATCACTGCCAAAATTAAGTATTGGTGAATCAAGTAATAATTCTAATCAAGACTCTATTACTTCAACAAATATTCATATTCCTATTTTTCTAGGAACAAGAAAACAATTTGAACATATTAAGTCTGCATATATGTATCATTTTCGAACAAAAAATGATGATATTATTTTTTCTCCTAACCAAGGAAAAAGAAGATACACATATGTGTTGGGAACATTTAATTTTGCAGGTTATAAACCCTATAGCCTCAGTGTTTTCATAGATACAAGAGCTACAATTAGCTCATGTAAATGGAATGTCAAACCAAAAGAAAAATTGACATTAATGAAACATCCAATTTTTGTTACTGGAATTGATGGAAACCATACTTCCATACAATTCAAGGCTAAAAATATAGCTATTTGGTTAAATGATAGCAAATTCATTATACCAAAAAATTTATGTTTTTCTTATATGCATGGAGATTTCCTTCTTGGAAATAATTTTATATATAAATACATTCCAATGCAAATTAGGAAAAAGTCATTTCATTAAGTATAAACAATGTCTTAATTCATATTCCCTTGTTAGAATAACATAAATATATTTGTAATAAAGAGTTTGCATCTGTTTCCCGTGGTAATTTAACTCTCATCATCAAAACTATTGATGAATCACATTGGATTTATAAAATTCTAGAAGAAAATTTTAATGAAAACCCATTAAAACTATAGCAACGTAGTCCGCGTTATTGTAGTTTGAAATTAAAAGACCCTAATGTTATTATTAGAATAAGACTAATGATCTATACTAGACAAGATATAGATAAATTTGATGTTCAACTTCAGGAACTTTTGGACAAAAAGTTAATCGAAGAAATTAGAAGCCCTCACTCTAGTCCAGCTTTTATGGTAAGAAACCATGCTGAAATTAAAAGAGGAAAAGCCCGAATGGTAGTTAACTATAAACGGCTAAATGAAAATTTAGAATTTGATGGATATTTTATTCCATGGAAAGATGTTTTGATTAACTTAACTACATGATCAAAAATCTTTAGCAAATTTGATTGTAAGAGTGGATTTTGGCAAATTCAATTGACTGACGAGTCAAAAAACTTGACAGCTTTTAGTACACCTAGAGGACATTACCATTAGAATGTTATGCTTTTTGGGTTAAATATAGCACCACAGATATTTTAACGGTGGATAGATACAATTTTTAAAGATCTTAAGATTGTTGTGTAGTTTATATTGATGATATACTTATCTTCTCTAAAACAAAAGAGGAGCATAAGAAACATTTAAAATTACTTTGTGAAAAATTCCAAAAATATGGAATTATTTTATCACCAAAAAAAGATTGAACTGGAAAAAGAATCAATTGAATTTTTTGGAATAATTTTCAATCAAAAAGGTTTAAAATTACAAGAGCATATTTTGTCCAAAATATGAGATTTTCCTGATACTCTTGAAAATATAATATAATTATAGAGTTTATTAGGTATTTTAAATTATGGACGAAATTTTATCAAAAATCTTTCAAAATAGAAATTCCTTGGTTAATCAAATTAAGAAAAAATGTTATTTTTGAATGGACAACAGAGGATGTTGCTTTAATTAAACAAATTAAAGAAAATGTTAAAACTTTACCAGATGTTTATCTTTCTAAAATAGGTGATAAATTAATTTTAGAAACAGATGCCTCGAACGCATGCTGGAAATGTGTTCTTAAAGCAATACCAAGTGACTTATGGCATGATAAAAAGATACCTTTATCAAAAAATGGGATTAGATCAAGAAAAAATTCAATACCCATAAAATTACAAAAAGAAGAACTAATTTGTGGATATAATTCTAAAACATTTAAACCAAATGAACATAAATATATTATTTTTTAAAAAGAATTACTTGCAATAAAATTGGTAATAAAAAGTTTTCATATTTATTTAGTCCTAGAAAATTTTATTTGTATGCACTGATAATAAGGCAGTAAGAGATTTCTTGATCAATAAAAAAACCTATTGAGCAAGGAAAAAGATTAGTCTGGTATAATAAAATTTCAAAATATACTTTTGAGGTAGAACATCTTAAAGGTACTAACAATTTTCTGGCAGATTTTCTTAGTAAGAATTGTTTCAGAAAATTAAATTACTAAACCAGTAATTTTAATTTTTGCAGAAGACCTCTAGACCAAGAGGAAAAAATTGACAAGGGTAAACAACCCGTTCAAGGAGATTGAGTGACAATTGCTAAAAAAGCAATCCTCAGACAAGAAAAATTTATGTTGTGTTTGTAGGAAGACAACCTGGAATTTACACATAATGGAATGAGAGCAATAAGTAAGTTTGGGGATTTCCAAGAGCAAACTTTAAATCCTATGATAACATGACCAAAGCTAAAAAGGCTTTTTACAGTGCACCAGCTATGCCTGTTTATCAAAATAATTTTTGTCAAATAAAAACGAGCACAATTCCAACTAATATTCAGACATCTAAACTAAATGAATCTGAAATAATTTTTTTTTTTAAATCCTGGAATATCCAGAGAAATTTATACATAACTCAATGGAGTTTGGAAAACTCACATTGTAGACAACAAAGTGAAATTTCAAAAACACATGGGAGTTCTGGCCAACAAATTAGCTGAGCAAACAACTAAGTTAAAAGATTTACAAAATCTTTGTTTCAATATTCTTAAACAAATGAATTGAAATAAAGATTTTAATTTTGAAAAAATAAACAATTTTCTTCAACTATTAGACCTCATATCAGATGCGTTTTCTGATCCAGTTTTTGAACAAACAAAAAGAATTTGTCTTTTTGAAAAAGTAAGAACTTTGCTTCCAAAAGAAATTTTTTTGTTAATCGAAAATCGAGTTGAGGATTATCGTGATAAGATTAGATAAATCTTAGAACGATCTTATGATAAATTAAATTTTAAAGATGGAATTCCTAAAATAACCATCATGACAAATGATGACATGTGATTTTTTGAAGACATGGATTGGGGAATAACTAATCAAGTTATTTCTCAAATTTTAGATCTAATCTAGTGGATAGAATATCCAATGATCATACAAGCAATGCTCTCATGGGTAGTAAAAGGTTTTCGATGGAGTAAATATTTTACTTTTTGAATTTCTAGTACAATTGGTTGGCGAGAACGAGAATATTTTTTCCAACCATACCAAATTTGGTATCTCAAAGAAACTAAAGATTTTGAATTTCAAGATGATTATTTGGATGAAGATCGCAGGATGGAGCGATTGAAAACTATTCAAAACTTCCTTTAACAGAATATTAGATAGACAGTCTAATAATTGTTTCACAAGCAACTTCTAATTAGGGATGGCAATTTGAAACCGACCCGATGGGGATCCCCGACCCCGATTTAAGTGGTTTTTCCCCGAAAAATATCCTTGACGGGGAGAGGGCGATATTTGAAAATCAATCCCCGATCTGTTTTGGGCCGGGGACGGTGATTAGTGTTCAATCCCCGGCCCCGTCCCCAGCCCCATCGCCGAATTTCCCTGAAATTAAATTACTTTTATACCCCTTATATATATATATATATAATAAACCAAACCCTAAACCCGTGCGTCACTCTCTCACTCTCACTCTCGTTCTTCTCTCTCACTCTCTCTCAACTCTCGTCCTTCTCTTTCTCTCAACTCTCTCCCTCTCACAACAGTCGCCTCTCGTTCTTCTCTGTCTCTCACAGCCACCGTCGATCTCACTCTCAACTCTCACTCTCACTCTCACCGACACTCCTCCCTCACCGCTGCTGTGCTCCCTCACCGCCGATCGTCCCACTCTCTCTCACACATACGACGGCGACGGCTCATCATCACTTTATCACCGGCATCGCGGCTGCAACTCCTCTCCCTCTCACGGTATCTCCTTTCCTCTCTCTCACGGTATCTCCTCCTCACTAGTTACTCTCTCTCTCTCTCTCTCTCTCTCTCTTTGATTTTTGTTTTTGTTCTTCAGATCTGGAAAATAATGAAGATGAAGATGAAGATGTTGATCTGTATTTTTTGATGTTGATTTTTTTTTTGATGATGAAGATAGAGATGTTGATCTATATTTTTTATGTTGATTTTTTGATGATGAAGATGGAGATGTTGATCTGTGCTCCCTCACCGCCGATCTGTATTTTTTGATGTTGATTTTTTTTTTTTTTTATGATGAAGATGGAGATGTTGATCTGTATTTTTTATGTTGATTTTTTGATGATGAAGATGGAGATGTTGATCTGTGCTCCCTCACTGCCGATCTGTATTTTTTGATGTTGATTTTTTTTTTTTTTGGCCAGGGAGTTGTCGGGGTCAGGGAAACCCGATCCCCGTTAGGGGCAGGGGGCGGGGGCGGTGATAGGTTCCCCGTCGGGGATCGGGGCCGAAGACGGGGAAATTTTCATCATCGGGGATCGGGGATTGGGGACGGGGAGTGTGATCCTCGGCCCCGCCCCGCCCCATTGCCATTCCTACTTCTAATATCCATGGCTCAGTAAAATTTCCTTTCATGATCACAAATGGTAGAATACTATTTGTAACTCATTTTCCCATAACATATCAAAGGTTTCGTACACAAATTAATGAGGCTCTTGACATGTTATTAAATCTCAAAAAGAGAAATAATTTGGATCTTTCATTGGAGCTAGTCATGACCACAAATGATATAGAATAATTTCGGAATGAGCAATACAGCCAGGATCCTTATTCTCCTCCATCAGAAATTGATGAAGAATATCACAATCTCGTAAACTGGATGGAAGCATAGTGGACTCCACTATCACATGCAGCTGTCTACTGATCGACTCCAACCTTATCCAGGACACGTGGAGCAACCTGCATTATTAAGGAGAAAGTAGTCAGACAAATCCTTTCAGCCGACGCTACACAACAGAAAAAATCAGCCAAAGATCAAAATATGGCAAATAATTGTAGTTTTTCATTTAGTTTTCTAAAGACTTTTTTTGTCTTCATATTTATTGTTATGTAGACATTTTATAAAGCCTATGACTAGGCGTGAGTAGGTATTTAGAATTTTGTGAACTTTGTCTGTAAGTGTTATGTAAGTCTAACAAAGTTAGGTATGCATTAAGTCTTTGGTTTTTGTTTGTATCCATCTATTGTATTCTATAAATTGGCATTCAAACCAACAAATAAAACAATGTAAATTCTCTTCATCCTTTTATGGCCAACTTCATCTCTAATTTCTCTTAATTCTATCATAATTCCATAATAAAAATAGTAAAAAGCTCCTTTCCTTTTGTTAGTAAGAATGCGTTCACCATCTGATACTTCGCTAACCTGTATCAGCACACCTTTTAGAGAACAACTGAGAACTCCCATTACAAAAAGTTAAGGCTCTGTTTGGTTGTGTTTTCAAATTACATTTCGACCCTATCATTCGCGCTTCACGTTTGGATACGATTTTGAAAATAGAATTCCACCATATCATTCAAAATACAATTCAACTTCTCCTTTGGCAGCTTTCTTCTTCATTTCTCTACTGTTAAAAGCTTTCAATGTCTTCAGTCTTCTTTCTTTCTAAAAAGCTTCCATTTTCATCATCTCTAAAAAGGTTCACGTGCAAAAAGAAATATACAGGTGAACTGAACTACTTGTCTTTCTCTATTTCAAAGATCAGGGCTGACGATTCGTCACGGGTAGTGTTCATTGTGAACTCAGACCATTTTATAAATTATGTCTGTGAACCCACTCCCTACCCACACCATCTCCCACAAATCAAGTGAATTACAATTTGTGCGTTGTGGAAGATTCATTCTCCGGGTAACCAAACAATGACGACACCAAGGTCAAATAAATCACAAATTTGTTTCAAATATTTTCTTCAACTCATTGATTTTCTAAAACATCCCTAATTTTATTCCCAATTTTTTTTTTGTCATAGGTCAAATTTGTCAAACCTATTCTCGAATCAGACGACTACCAAAGAGTCGCACATTCAGTCATTGTACCCACTCCATCACCGGTGATAACTATTCAACTCCCGCTAATCTGGTACGTGTATCCTTCAATCATTTGGTATGTACAAATGAGTTCTGAAATGGTTTCTGAGAAGTCCAAACGAGTATAGAAATGGTTTCTGATCTGTTTGAACTCTTTGAACAGTTGAAGCTGAGCCGGTCGTCCCCTGGGTCATCTGGTCGGTCGTCTCCCGGGTCATCCGGCCGGTCGACCACCGTGCTCCAATCCTTCATCCTTCTCTTCTTCTGCTCTTCTTCTTCTGCTTATTTCTTCTTGTTGTCTTCTTCTTCTGCTTATTTCCGGTTATTTTTTTACTGCGTACAATTGTCTCACAAACTTTTTACAGACAATGTTATGTGATTTTTATTTTGTCTTTGTTTTGGCCTTCAAATCATCTGCTTTTCCTAACATTATTTAGCAAGTTCAAATAAACATTAATGTTATGTTGTTTTTATTTTGTCTCTGTGTTGCTCTTCAAATCATCTATTTGTCCTAACATTATTTAACAAGTTCAAATAAACATTAATGTTATGTGGTTTTTATTTTGTCTCTGTTTTGCCCTTCAAACCATCTGCTTTTCCTAACATCATTTAACAAGTTCAAATAAATATTAATTTTGATTCATACGTAAACATAAATAATTGTAATTGATTTTTGCTCTATTATTTTTTTTATATCCACTCCAGAGTAGTTTAAATATAAATTGTGTGTTTTTAGATAGATGGAAACAATTCAGATGAATCAGGATACAAAAATGTGGACTGCCAGAATTGAAATAAAATTAAGAAACATGTTGAGGGAAGAGGTTAAAACAAATCAAACAACATGTCGTACTACTATGTGGACAATTAGGCATTGGAATCATTTTGCAAATCAGTTGCAAAATCTATATGGATTTCGGTATACAGCAAAGCAGGTGCGACAAAAATATCAACGATTGAAAGCTGATTACCAAACGTTTAAGCGACTGTAGGCACAAACTGGTCTGGGATGGGATCCCATTGTAGGAACTGTTGTTGCACCCGATGAATTTCGGGATAAGGTTTTTCATTAACCTGTACCATTTTCAATTTTTTTTTGTAACATTTCATCACACGTACAGTATGCTTATTTCAATATTTTCAATTGTTGTAGGCTACCAGAAATGTAAAGAAGTTTAGGACAAAAGGATTTGAGTATTTCCAAGAAATGGCAGAAATTGTTGAAAATTGTTATGCCACATGGGCCTTGTCTCGTGCATCCACACAAGGAGCCCTTGACTCAGATAAAGAAGATGAAATGCTAAATAAATTTTGGAGCCTTGAAGTTGGTGGGAGTAATGCTGCTAAAGCCATTCCTGTTGACTTATTCGGCGATGAATACATGGATCCAGCGAAGAGCAAAAGTCACAAGAGGGGCCCTACAAACAGCCAGATTGACAGTGGTCGTTCCAAAAAGTCACGGTCAAGTGGGTTCAATGATGTGTGCGCAACTTTCACATCCTACGTACAAGAAAAAACAGAACATTCACGTGCACGATCAACTGACACAGAGGCTATAAGTGCAGGTGGTGATGAGTATTCCCTTGATGCATGTCAATATGCATTTCTAGAGCTTGGAGACATACCACCAGTCCAGTACATTAGGGCACTGACACTGTTTAAAGACAAGGAATGGCGAAGGTTTTTTATGCGTACTCCTACCCATATGCGTCTAGCTATGATCCTAACTTTGCAGTGAAGTGAGAAGTTGTGTTTTGATTGAGTTAGCAATTCTCCTTGTCGTTCTGCAAGATGATTTGATGATTCATAATTTGTTTTTTATCATTTTTTTTCCATCCCATGAGATGCTCTTTTTTTTCCATCTTCGTATGTTTATTTTTATTGAACTTTTAAGTAGTTTCTGTTTTACATCAATATGATGTGTTATTATTCGCAGTTCTTTCATATCCGTATTCTTATGACAAGATGATATTAAACAAATTTTCTTCGCGTATATATTTTAGTGGATGTTGGTAAATGACTAAGGCCAACTATTCATGTAGCCACTTTTTAATTCAGTTTCACCAATAATGGTAAGAGTTAGCATGTTGTTAAACATTATTTTATAATTATGCTTTTAATGTGATGTAGATGAAACAATATGTCATCCAACACAGAAAACAATGCAATGGAGATCTCATTAGAGGAGGATGAGGTTATTGAAGATTTTATGGATTTTTTGATGATTGCTTTCATGCATGGCCATATCAACGCGTCAAGTAGTAGGCGACCGTAGCTAACTTGTCCATTCAAAGGCGATGATTATATCTTCAGCTTATTAAATGGCCATCCAGAAACAATGATAGACATCATGCGAATGGATGCACAAACATTCATTTTATTGAAAGAGACCTTACTTCAAAATGGCTTTATCGATACTGAATATATGCATATTAGTGTCGAGGAATCGCTTAGAATTTTTTTATAAACTTTCGCACAAAATGATCGCCATCGACTAGTTGCTAATACATTTCAACACTCCACAGAAACTATTTGTCGGCACATCAAAATTGTTATGCAGACACTGTGCAAGCTTGCATCAACGGTTATCAAACCACGTAACCAAGACGAGATACTGGCAAAAATTTTAAATAACATGAGGTTTTTTCCCTAGTTCAAGGTATGAATTAATGATTGTCCTGTAAGTTTTCAACAACAATAAAGGACGATATTTTTTTTTCTCCTGTTGTAAAAGTAATATCCAAGTTTGTTTTGCTTTTAATGTCAAACAAATATCTTTGAAGTAGGATTATGTCGGTGCTATCGATGGCACATTGGTGGATGCATGGGTCCCTGCTTCAAGACAAAATACATTCCGCGGTCACAAATCTACGGTATTGCAAAATGTACTCGCAGTTTGTGACTTCGACATATTATTCACATTTATTAATTCTGGATGGGAAGGTAGCGCTCACGACAACGCTATTTTAGTTGACTCTATTACAAGAACTAATCTACAGTTCCCACACCCACCCCATGGTGAGTGTCACCAAATAACATACGGTACATTTTTTGAAATTATTTTTTTGTACATCTATTTGACAGAACATTGCATTCATTATTTACATGTAGGCAAGTATTACTTAGTGGATGCTGGTTTCATGAACATGTCAGGATTTCTTGCCTCATTTCGTTCCCAACGCTACCACTTGCAAGAGTTTCATGGTCGTCATTATTTAGGACCCAAGGAATTGTTTAACCATCGACATTCGTTGTTACGCAATGTCATAGAAAGAACATTTGGTGTTCTGAAGAAGTGATTCCCAATATTGCGGTCCATGCCAAATTACAAGTCTACAAGACAAGGCCCTCTCGTAATTGCATGTTATGTATTGCACAATTGGATTCGTTTGCATGCAGATATGGACCCATTCTTCATGGAAGCTGATAATGAAATGGCGACAGAAGCAGAAGCAGACGAGTTTGTTGGAGACTAAGCTGACTATGTTGACATGTCACAACATGGGTTGACGTACCAATCGAACTTTAGGGATGCAATTGCTACTGCTACGTGACAAAATCATGTTGGCCATGGCTAGATTTGTGATGTGAACAAGGCAAGTGAATATCGTAGTGACTAATGGTTGAGAATGTATAATTATTTTACTAGTTTCAATAATTATGACACCTTTATTACATAACTTCGCCCACTTTTTGTAACTGTGAATTTAATGACTTTTTTCTTCTTTTTGTAGCATAACTGACAATGAGGACAAGGATTTGACTAAATGGCAATTAACGGAAAGAGAACCCAAATCAAATTTCTTTCAAAAACATCATTACATGGTCAATCAACAAAATGTAATTACGTGAATGAAGACACTTAAATATGTTGTTGATGCAATGTATAATATGCAGGGGCAAACACTTTATTGAATTTGATGGTTGAATGATGCATACAAAAATTATAGTTTATGATGTTCATTCACTTTTTTTTCATTTTATTAAAATAATGGTTTTGTTATTAATTTTAAGTTTTATATTAATTTTTATACGAAATAAGTTTTTACTATTTTTTTTTGGGAAAATTGCAAAAGTTGGTCGTGCGACCAAATAGGTCGGATAGGTGCCATTTGGGAAAAAAGAAAAAAAAAGTTTGATTGTGATATAAACAATGGTTTTTTTTATTATAATTGTCTTTAATTTTTTTTTTTTCATTTTATTGAAATAATGGTTTTGTTATCAATTTTAATTGTTCTATACAATTTTATATTAATTTTCATACGAATTCTTTTTTATTAATTGTTTTTTTTCATTTTCTTAAAATAATGGTTTTGTTATCAACTTTAACTGTGCTATTAATTTTTATACCAAATAAGTTTTTATTAATTTTTTTTTCATTTTATTAAAATAATGGTTTTGTTATTAATTTTAATTTTTTAATTTCATTTTAGACGAAATTTTTTTATTAATTTATTTTTTTCATTTTATTAAAATAATGGTTTTATTATTAATTTTAATTTTTTTATTAATTTGTAGACGACATTTTTTTATTAATTTATTTTTTTTCATGTTATTGAAATAATGGTTTTGTTATTAATTTTAATTTTTTTATTTCATTTTAGATGAAATTTTTTTATTAATTTATTTTTTTCATTTTATTAAAATAATGGTTTTGTTATTAATTTTAATTTTTTTATTAATTTGTAAACGACATTTTTTTATTAATTTTTTTTTCATTTTATTGAAATAATGGTTTTGTTATTAATTTTAATTTCTTTTTATTAATTTTTGAACAAATTTTTTTTTCATTTTATTGAAACAATGGTTTTGTTATCAACTTTAATTGTTCTATACAATTTTATATTAATTTTCATACGAATTCTTTTTTATTAATTTTTTTTTTCATTTTATTAACATAATGGTTTTGTTATCAACTTTAACTGTGCTATTAATTTTTATACCAAAGAAGTTTTTAGTAATTTTTTTTTCATTTTATTAAAATAATAGTTTTGTTATTAATTTTAATTTTAATATTAATTTTTGGACGAAATAATTTATTATTATTATTTTTTTTTCATTTCATTCAAATTATGGTTTTGTTATTAAAAACAATTTTTTATATTAATTTTTATACGAAATAAGTTTTTATTAATTTTTTTTCATTTTATTAAAATAATGGTTTTGTTATTATTTTTTATTTTTATATTAATGTTTACATGTATAATATGCACTTTCTAAAAAATTGCATATGGCATGTTCACTCATAATATAACTCATAAAAAAAAATTACTATTCATAACGTTAATACAAAATATTACAACAAAATAAGAAAACAAAATAACCATAACAAAATAAGAAAACAAAATGTAACCACAGCATGTGTGAACCATTTAAACGCTCATCGAAACAAGTTAAGCATCATTGTTAGGTGGTGGCGGAGTTGGAGGGAAGTAGTGATGGTACACCTAAGTGACTCGATAATCAATCTGATCAATGCGGTTACTTGTCACTTCATCACGTCTCCCAGAGTCTACACGAAACTCACCAAATTGTTGAATTAGTGAGTTCTGAGTAGCGTCAAATTCATCGAACCGAGTACCCAATGTATTAACCTGATTAGCCATTTGTTATTTCCATTGTAGGCGCTGATTGTACCGTTCTTGTTCCAACGCTAAATAATCAGTCCAATATTGGGGTTGTTCATTTGGTGGCATGGCATTGTTATTGGGTTCTTCCTCATCAAGTATTGGTTCATTTTCAAAATTAATAGAGCCCAGTAAGTTTTCAGCACCACCAACTCAGGTCAGTGTGTACTCAGAAATTGGTGAAGTGATTTTCACATCTATTTCACCTTCAAGGTTGACATGATGCGCTTTGAAAATTTTGGTTAACAAAGCTCCAAAAGGTAGTGATCGGCCACTGAGAGTACCAAGATTTGCATCCATCATTTCTTTAAGTAATATGTAGCATAAATCTAATGTTTGTCCAATTTCAAAACAATATAACAAATAAAAACTAAAACATGGAACACCATCAAAATGTCCTTTTTTGGAAGTGACATTTTCAACTATCCATCGATGAAGAATACGAAGGTGGGGTTTTAAATGTCTTGCTTATAAATTAGTGTCGGTAAATCGGTTCTCACAAATTGTGGTATAAATCTCAGTTAGATCACCAACGATGTTAGCTAACTGAGCCTCAGTTTGAAAATGACATTGCAAATCTCCTGTTTGAACTCCAATAATTTGTGCGAAAGTGTGGAGATTTAGTGTGATTACTTTCCCTTTCACATAAGAGGTTAGACTATACTGTTCCACTTGTCCCTCAGTGGATCCCAAGTGAAGGTAAAATAAATATACAAGACAGAGATATACCTTATGTAGTAAATTAGTTAAAGGTAACCATCCCATCGTATCCGGTCTGCTAAGTAACAATGGATCATATTGAGAAGGTAGATTTACCTTTCTCCCAGTAACAATTGGTCGATTAGCAAAATTTGAATAAGCTTGCTTATTGTAGACACCCCATTTTTGACCGTTCTCAAGACTTGGACGTCACCGTTTGAACACTCGGTGATTATCCATGTTTGTGATCGTCTCGAGTTCCCGGAGGCCTTGGCAGCGCGCCTCGCCTCAGGACCTCTTGACTCGACTGCTTCGTGTTCGGTTTTGGCACCAAACACCTGCGTTTTTGCCTTGAAGGGCAGGGAATGGCTTGTTGGCCATCCTCACACCTCATCGGCCCTCCCCTATCATCACCGGCTGCACATGTTTGCCACCGGCCATTGTTTCTTAAAAATAATGGCCGGTCGGCATTATGTTTAGCCGACCGGCACTTTATTGTGCCGATGACCTATTTGGTTGGCCGAGACCTCTTCTTGAGGGGAGTTTGAACCTTTTGAACCCCCTGTTTTAGCTTCTTGAGGAAGCTTGACCCTTTTGAACCCTTGGTTCTAGCTTCTTGAGGAAGCTTGAACCTTTTGAACCCTTGGTTTAGCTTCTCCAAGAAGCTTGAACCTTTTGCACCTTTGGTTTAGCTTCTCCAAGAAGCTTGAACCCTTTACTCTAGCTTCTCCAAGAAGCTTGACCCTTTTTTTTAGCTTCTCCAAGAAGCTTGGCCTTTTTAGCTTCTTAGAGAAGCTTGCACCTTTCTAGCTTCCAAGAGAAGCTTGCACCTTTTGATCAAGCTTCTAAGAGAAGCTTGACTCCTTTGCTTAGCTTCCCTTAGAAGCTTGACCCCTTTGACCCTTTTTATGTTAGCTTCTCTTAGAAGCTTGGAGCCTTTGCCTTGTCTATATAAGAAAGGCTTCTCCTTCCATTTGAAGGGTTAGAAAAATCTGATATATATCATACATATATATCACTCTCTCTCTCTATCTCCCTCTCTCTCTACATTTGTATGGGTTAGAGGGTTCAAAAGGGGCTAGTTTTTGCACATTTACACCACAACTCCCATCCTAACACCTCCATCATCAACCTAAGGAGCTTGGAGGCCATTTTCAGAGGCTAAGGGACTGGTTTTTTATCCAAGAGGCTGCTGTCCCCGTTGGTCTACAAGGGTGAGCATCTAACCCTATTTTATTCCCCGTTTTTGCACCAGATTTTAGCCTGTCTTGCTTGCGGTTTTGAGCTTTGTGTATAACATAAAAAAGTTCTTTTTTTTTGTGTTTAAGATACTTCATTAAGGACACTTTTGTGTTTGGGGTCGTTTGCCCCCTCTTAGGCCTTGTTTGGCCCCATTTTGTGCTATTTTTGGTGAGTTTCGGGACCACCTTGTTTGGGCCTCCTCACCACTGAAATCTTGAGGGATTTCAGTGGTGAGGATGGTGGTTTAAGGTCCTAAGAAGGAGAGGGCCATCCCCTCTCCTTGTTGTCTTCAAAAAGTCCCATTTTAGCCTCATGTGTGAGCACCATTTTTAAGTGCATGTTGGCCATGTCTTAAGTGTTATTTGTGCTTATTTTGCCATGATATAGCACTGTTTTTAATTGGTTTAGACACACCATGCATGCTTAGCATACTTGTCTTGTAATGCCATGAAATTGCCTTAACATGTATCTAGCATTTGGACCACTATGCTTACTTGTTTTGGCTTAGCTTTGTGAAGCTTTTATGCTTGTTTTGACATGCTTAAGGACAGTTTTGGGCCATTTGAGTCATCCATGCTTTGCTTTGTATAGCTACCATGCAACCTCTCTTGTATACCTTAAGCATTGACTCCTCTAGCGTGCCATCCTTGCTTTGTTTCAGTGGTTTGGAACCATTTGTCATGCCATTTCAGTCCCTTTGGTATGCTTGTATGCTTGCCTTGGACACCTCTTTGATGCTTCAAAAGCTTGCGTTGTATGCTCCATGTTTTAGCCTTTATGCATGCCTTTAAAGTTGAACCATTTAGATGCCATCTAGGTGGTCTTTTGGGCTTTGTTTGGTGTGCTAAAACTCTGTTTTTGGTCGCTTAAGTCTTGCCATGTGTGGTTGTACTAAGTGTAGTCCATTGCCTCTTTGGTGAGCCTTGAATGCTTGGACCATTGTTGCATGTTTAGCTTGCCTTGTTGCTTGGTTTGGCACCATGTTTTAACATGATTTTCAGAGCTTATGTTGCATGCTAATTGTCCATGATATCCCCTTTCAAGTGTGCCTTAGAGTTGCTTGTTTAATGCTTAAGTGTTGGACCATAACATGTGCATGTGTGTATGTGTTTTGGCCCTCATTTCCATGACATTTAGCCACTGTTTTGGGCCTAGTATAGAGCTGCCCAAATTAACTTAAATCCATGCTTGACATGTTGCTCAAATGTTGTTGCCTTGTTTCATGCCTTGCATGCTTATTTGCTTAGGTTGTGTGCCTAGTGTGCATTACTTGCTTGCACGTTCATGTCGCATGTTTAGATTGCATGCTTAGGTGGCATTTGGCATGCATGCCTTGCCTCTTGATCAAGTGATAGAGGTTGGGCTTTATGTGTTTATTTGGTTTGCATGACATTTGAAATCAAAGTGCATACTTGGTTTCTTGGGCCATCACGCATCGAAATGCGCGATTGGTGGTCCGAGAATCAAGGAACATACCCCTTTGAGTCAAAAGCATGATAAGGGATGTGTTGGTGCACACATTTGCTTGAAATTCCATGCCATGCACTGTCTGTCCTCTGTTGCTGTCAAAATTGTCTTCTGCAGGAATTGTTTGCCGACCGGCAGTATAGAGTGCCGACCGGCCATTAGTGTGTGGCCGATAACATCATGAGCAGCCGATGGATATTTTCAATGGCCGGTGGGCATTTCCTCCAGCCGATGGTGTTCAACAGCACTCAGAGAAGCAATCCTGGGACTTTGGCAATTTTCAGAGGAGCAGGGCAGTGTAAACAGAGGCAACAGTGCAATGGCAGCGAGTTTCCGGGCGAAGCCAATCCAAGCATGCGTGCATCCCTCTTCCCGAGGCCATTTTACTGCTTTAAATAGCTTAATTAATTTGTTAATTAGTTAAGGGTTTGTAATATTTAATTAGCTAGGGTAGTTAATTATTTATTCGGTATGTATATTTATTTGGTCCCTCCGAGCGAGGGCGAATTTGTAATAAGTGTGGGTGCGTGTGTGCATGTCTTCCAACCCCCACTTCTTTCTTCCCTTTTATTTACCTGCTTATGATGGTAGATTAGGGCATATTTAAATTAGCATACCTTATGCTGTGCATGCGTGCATCCATACATTTGTTATACATGCATCGGGCTCGGTACATCATGCTAACTGCATTGTATTTCAAATCCAAATTGAATACGTGTTATCTGTCGCATTTCACATGCCATGTTTAGGATAGCCGAGCCTATTATAACTGCATTTTGCCTGTGATGCATTAGCCACTTAACATGAACTAGGATCATGTTTTGATTACTAACTAGTTTCTGTTTTGGCACGGAGTACTAGGTAAGCTTTTATGCTTTAGCATGCCGCATGCGTGTGAATGCTAACATGACAGCATGCTTACCATGTGGCTAGATGCTTATGTGATAAACTGCTTGAATGCCTGTGGGTGAAGGTTGGATTGTTTGAGTTGGAAAAACGCATTGAAATCCGTGTTTTAGCCTACTTGCGAGTAGCAAATTCCAAAGCGCTTTTCAAAACAAACGGATATGCAATGCTTGTTTCCAAATTAGGCAATCTAGTCTATACTTGTTTGCTGTGCGCGTAACATAGTAATTCTAGACTAATAACCGGAATAAGAACACATAACGTTTTCAAAATCGGATATCATGGTTAGTAGAGGCCGGTCTTCGGACCGGGCGAGAGGGGGTGCTCATAGCTGACCTTCCCCGATCGTACCCAAGCTCCCGAGCCAAGACAACTTTGGTGATGACGGACACGTGGCCTTTGGCACCGAGTCAGGGTTTCCTAAATTTCCCATTTTAAAAATATTTAGGTAGCGACTCTGTATCTGGCAAAGCAGTCCATGTTTGGCACTTCTTTTCAAAAATCTGTTTTTCTCAAAACGATTTGCCAGATTTGGACTCTTTGGTTCAGATTAAGAACCGTGACAATTCGAGTCCGAACTGTAGTAGACCCACAAATGAACAGAACGGGGGTTCATCCCCCCGGGGCGTTCGGGGACGTCTACACTTGTGATTGTATATGAGAAAATCAACAGTTAGATAGCGATAATGTTGTTGCTATGTTGACGTTGTGCAGGGTTAGAGGTTTCGCCACGTTCGGGTCTCGCTCTTTTTGTTCTCAGCATGATGACTGCAAAAGTTAAGAAAAATGTATCAAAAATGTATGAAAGATGTATAGCAAAATGTATGATGTTGGTGTGAAAAACCAAAAAGAACAGATAGGCAAACTGAGCCTCTGCTAAAAGGCAACCAACAGATAGTGAAATTGAGCGCAAAAAGCAAGCAAACTGGTGGTAGCTGACTGAAACCGGTTGACCGGCGGGATGACCGACCGGTTGTCGCGTATGGTGGATTTTTCACCTTTTTGTAACTCAACTCTAAAGCTATCAAGAATATGAAACTATGGTTCAAACTAACCTCTTATGGAAAGCTCTTGTCTCTTCTTTTACACGAATATCTACACTGAATGTAGTCAATATTGTAGAGTGAAGAAGTTGCTGAAGTTGTTGGAATGAGATGGTGAAGACGGTGTAGTTAAACAAATGCAGAGATACTGACTTATATAAAAAGCTCAGGTCCAGAAGTTTTTTTTTTCTTTTTCTTTTTTTTCTTTCATCCCATACTGACTTATAGCACTTCTTATTTATTTTTCATTTCTTTCGTATATTGATCACTGACAATCTGTGGCTCGTTTTTGGCTTCTTTTTTCTTTTCCTTTATCGAACAGTGACCAACTGACACCTAGTAGAGGAGGGAGTGGGGTCTATTGGATGAGTGAAATTACACTATTACCCTTTTCATTTATACTTACATAACAACCTGGCATTCTATGAAAGAGGGGCAAATTGGTCATTTGTAAACAAATATCAATGGCCCCCAACAAATGAGCTTCATGGGTGGGTGAGAGTTAGGAGTGAAAGACAATAATAAACCTACAAAAAGATACAACATAAAGGATTTTTTTTATTAAATTAATAAAATTTAACAAATGAAAAAATGTTGATAATGTTTGGTAACGTTTACGTTTTGATTTGTATTTAAAAAAATTGAACAAACTAATTTTTGAAAATTTTTATTAATATGTAATCTCCAAACGTGTTGACTTGAACAAAATTTTTGAAAAATATTAAAAACGTATTGCACAAAATGTTTGTACAGGCCTAAAAATGAACTGAGAGATTAATTAATTGACATAAAATAATTGACATAGAAGTTATTTCAAAAAAAAAAAATTTATTCAAAAAAATTACTTAAAAACAATTAATTGGAAAAAAAAATCATTTTTTTATTTGAGTATTTTAAAAATAGTTTGGTTATGACTGTTGATCAAAAATACGGATATCGAGTTATGAGTTGTGTGTTTGATTATCAATTATAGGTTGAATTAAGTTTTAAAAAACTATTTGAAAACTCATCACCAAACAAATTTTCTTATTTCACATGTCACATCAAACTCTCAAAACTCAATTCCACATATAATTCAAAACTCAATTCAACACTCTATTAAAAAACTCATAACCAAACAAATTTTCTACACTCAAATCATAATCACAACTCACAAACTCAAAATACAACTCCTACTCTCACATTATATTTACAAAACTCTACTAAACGCAACCTCAGGTTTTAAAGACCAAAATTTAGAGACAAAATTATTTTTTAGTGACCAAATATTTTTGGTGCGAAAAGTATCATCATTATATTTTTAGTAACAAAAATTAGACATTAGTAATGAATTATTATACTTTTAGGACCAAATTTTTTGTCTCAAAAAATAATTCATTAGGACCAAATTTTTTGTCTCAAAAAATAATTCATTTTGAGACCAAATTATTTTGTACCTACAAGTCTATTTATTAGTGACACATTTAAAATTTTGTCGTTAAAAACTTTATTTTTGACTTTTCAAAATGACCTTTTAGCGATTGTTTTCACGACGATAGAAATTTATTTCTAATTATCTTTTGTAACAAAATTTTTACTTTTAAAAATTAAAATATTTGATATTTAAAATTTTTATATGTAATAATGCCCATAATTGGGAAATCTAAGAGAAGCTAAGTGTTGGTGACCGTGAATTACTCAACTACGTACCACATTGAACTACATGATGCATGGCTAAGTTATTGACATGTGCAATCTAGTAACCATACTAGTTTGGTTGTACGAATTCTGAAACAAGGCAATATAGTTCCGAAGCAAGCTATTTTTCAAGGCGAGCTTGGCCAATTTGAGAATTAGTTATTGGCTGAATTATATTAAATTTTTTTAAACTATCGATCATTTATATTTGATCTTCTTAATATTTTAAATTCAACAATTATTCCTTCAAATTATTTGAATTTAAATATCAAGTCCTTCTGTCAGTTATCTGTTAAATATTTAGATAAAAAATTGTTAAATATTATGTACATGATGATTATATTAAATTTTTACAAAAGAAAAAATACGGTAATTTGGTCATAAAATTTTTAATATAATCATACTTAACAATTTTTTATTCAAATATCTAATAGATGACTAACAGAAAGATTTAGGTCTCATTTGGCAAGTTCTCCTTTTAGCCAAAAAGTCAAAAAGTTACTGAAAAATCAAAAAGGCAACAACCCATACTAAAAAGTCAAAGATTCCCTTTTCTCTTTACTTTTTACACATCTTTTCGTAAAAAGTTAAAAAGTCATCCCAAACATACTAATTTTTTTTACATCACATTTTAGCTAAAAAACTACTAAAAAAACATGTTCCCAAACGAGGCCTTAATGTTCAACTTCACATAGTTTGAGGGGGGTAATTGTTGGGTTTAAAACATTAGGGGGTAAAGTGTAAATGGTCGATAGTTTGAGGGGATTTAATATAATTTGTCTTAAAATATACTTATATTTTACTTAATTTTACATACTTTTTTTCTTTTCTTTTTTAAATTTCTCTGCAAATCTTCCAATCAAATAAGCGTTAGTGTGCTTTGGCTAAATATGTAATTTCATGAAATTGCAAAATCCTCATTTTGTCCTTAATTGGCAGCACCGATGGGTGTATCATTTGGGTTAGTTAGGTAATTCACAAACACATGAGACTTTTAGAGCATAAAAAAAAACAGATTATAAGTTAAGGAAATGGGATTTTTTGGTGTTTCACCCTTAAAAAAATTCACAAATGTTATACTTTTAAGTGTATTTAGATTAAGTGAATTTAAAAATTAAAAATAATTGATTAAAATATTAAAAAAAATTTACTAAAAATAAAAAAAAATACTAATTGAAAATTTTATTTTTTGAAAATTTCAAACCAAACGTGTTTGCCAAATTCAAAAAAAAAAAAAAAATTAACTTTTTTGTGATTGGGAAAGTTGAAGTATTTTATTTTTTAAATTTTTTTTGTGTATGTGATTTTATAATATCAATACACTCCTTTACATATCTGAAAAATACTTTCAATATATTTTTTTTCTTTTTTCTAATACTAAGGTGCCGTTTGGTAATACTTACGTTTTCAGTTTTCAGTTTATATTTACAAAAATTTTAAAAACTCAAATAAAAATTTGTTTAGTAAATTTTTAATTTATAAATCAGTTGTCTCAATTTATAAATTTGGCCGAAAAATATAAACTCAAAAAATGTGTTTCCGTTTTGAGTTTTTTTTTTTTTTACCACCCAACACTAGCCACCATTTTCCACTACCGTCTTCCGCCATCACCACCCACCCCTCACCACCACCTGCCACCACCACTCACCACCCACCTACCACCACCACCCGCCACCACCAGCCACCCACCAGCCACTACCACCCACCACCACCACCACCACCCACTCGCCACCCACCTACCACTACCACCACCCACCCGCCACCACCACCTGCCACCACCACTACCACCACCATCACCCATCACCCACCCGCCACCACCACTCACCACCCACCTGCCACCACCACCCACTACCCGCCGCCACCACCACCACCACCACCACTCGCCACCACCTGCCCGCCACCGTCACCCACCCACCCACCCACCACCACTACCCGTCATCTACCCGCCACCACCACCCATCTATCACCGCTTTCCACCACCGTCTTCCGCTGCCACCACCCGCCACTTGCCACCACTTTCCACTACCGTCTTCCGCCACTGCCACCCACCACTTGCCATCATTTTCCACCACCGTCTTCTGCCACCATCACCCACCATCTGCCACCATTTTCCACCACCGTCTTCCGCCACCACCATCCGCCATCATTTTCCACCACTATCTTCTCCCGCCACCACTCGTCACCACCCACCACCACTTGCCATTTCTCACTCTTTTTTATATTTTTAAATTTTTTTAAACATTTTGTCTAAACCAACGCGTTTGTAGTTTATGTTTTTCTAAAAATAAACAAAAATCAATTTATAAATTTTTTGTAAATGTAAACTAAAAACGTAAACATTACCAAACAGGCCTACTTTTTAATATCTTTTAGCATTTTCTTTCTAAACATTTACCAAACAGGTCTAGTTTATAAAACAGGCCTAGTTTATAAAATTCTTTCTAACCAGTTTACTTTCTAAACATTTTTAGCATTTTCTTTTTTAAAAAAGTCTACTTTTTAGTATCTTTCTAGAAGAACCTACAAAATTTAAATAATAGTAATACGAAATTTTAAAATTTTACTAAAAACCACAAAAAAAAAAACAAAAATCTAGGGAAAAAAATGTATTGTTTTGAAGTTGCAAACAAACATGAATCTTATTTTAAAAAAAGTTACTCTTTTTTTTTTCTCAATTAGTAGCTAAAAATGGTTAATTTTTTTTTACTAAATAGCCAATGAGTGGGTAAAAGAATCATAGCCAAACAAAACCTAAAGAAAACAAATCAAATTTGTTTAATTCATTTTCATTTATAAATTCAAGATCCAACCAATGTAGATTTTCTTCTTATACAATAATTAACAAGAATTGGTTATTAACATTAACTAATGGGGTTACTCTGATTGACCAATCTACTCGCTTACGTGTAAGTTTTATTCTCTGAATATTTATTGAGATTCTTTCTTCCACCTTGAAAATTTCTTTATATTTATATTGCCTCTATTGACTGCTTTTAACATTTATATATAATTTTCCAACATTGATCTCTCTATCCATTAAAGAAAATTGCAATCTCACCACTAGAAAAAAGAAGTTTATAAATATACAATTCTTCCAAGTGCCGTTTGGAAAATAAAAAATAAAAAATCAAATAAGTGGCAAACTATATAACTTTAATAATTAATGACATAAGCTTTTTATGAATTGTATTGTTTTTGAAAAGAAACCACTAATTTATAATTTTCCCTTAATAATTATTCTGAATTTGTGCCAGCCAGATAAACAAAGGCTATGGTTTAGAAATTAATAGGGGCAGACAACCTTAAATCAAAGAATACTCAGCCAATTGCTTAAACACTTTTTTTAAGTTATTCTACATACATCATTCTTTTCCATAATTGGTCCAGGAGCCTCTCTCTAGAGGTGATTTCGGCAAAGCTCCGGCCAAGCACCGGTGACTTTTTGGCAATCATTTTTCTACTTTCAAAATGTAAATCTACACTCCTAGAGTATAGATTTACCGTTTTCGAGTGTAGATATGGACTTTTTATGTCCAAAATAGGAGTTTTGAGAGTTTTTTCCTCCAATTTCGGTATAGATTTTTTTGTTTTGCGACACCCACAATCGTTCTCTCCTCTCTAAACCCTTCTCTCATGCTATTGTGGGTGTTCTTCTTTCTCCGGCGACAGGAGCATTGGACAGCGGCGACGGGGACGTTGTCGATAAGGACGGCAGGCTTTCAAGCAGATCTTGCTTCCCAAACCACATCTTTGAGCAAATTGGGGTTTTCCCTGGCTTGTGGCTGTTTTTTTGGCGGATTTGTTTTTTTGTTGTTGTTTTTTTCTTTTGTTGTTTGGTTGGGATGACCCTTTGGGATCTTATTTCTGTACTCTTATTGTTTTATTAATATATTGTTTCTCATGTTCTCAAAAAAAAAAAAAAATATATATTAGATTCATATGATAATTCTAGTTATATTATTTTATTTTTTATGGATAATTTACATATAAATTCCTAAACTATCAACCGATCGGATTTTTAGGTAGGACCATGATGGACCTAAACTAAACATGCTCTTACACTTTTAATGTCTCTCTAAACTCACGATATATAATAATTTTATATATTAAAAATAAGAACTACACAAACCTCCCATGATGTATCATATCTCACATTAATGTCTTTGGAGTAGGAGGATTTGCAAAAATACCATCATATCCTATGTTTGTTTGAAATCAGTGAATATAGACTACATGATGTAATTATCATAATTTGAGGATATTTTAATGTTTTAAGGAATTTCCTTAATTTATTATTTTTATATAATTTGAGAGGCTGCCAATCCATAAGTATACTTTTGCATTCAAGCGAAAAATTTAGCATTGAGCAAGATACATATACCGATTCCATGGCAAGACCCAAAAGAACACAATCTTAGAGCAGTCAAACATAAAATGTACATAAAATTATATGATAAGAAGGGCATGTATGACTTCATTTTAGTTTGCAATCTATCTACCTAAAGGCACCACCCCTTACAAATTACAATGAAGTGCATCCATCACTTATTCCTATGAACACCAAATTTCTAATGCCTAAGCCACTAAGGGAGAAGAAACTAATAAAAAGAACAATGCAACTTTGTACAATGCAAGGCTTTAACAAAATCGACTCATTCTAAAATTTCATGAAAGAGTCGATATTTTAAATATCAGATGATACGTATTGAGATTTTAGACTTTCGATGTCGATATATTAAAATACTGTAACTAAAGCTCTCAAGTTCCTTAAACCAAGACATCATTTTGAAGCTTTGGAAAAAAATTCTCTTTCTCAATGTTCTTCGAATGTTGATGAAAGATGGTTGAAGACGAGGATTGGTTTTTCGGGGAGCAATGGGGAAATTCCGATAGCATTTGAACCACCTCTCTCATTGTTGGCCGCTCAATGCTATTTTCTTGGGTACATTGCATGGCAATGAAGAACAAATGCATGGCTTCATCTAGGGGCACTGATGAAGTGGTTATAAGAAGCCTAGCATCAACAATCCCAATCACTTCCTCTTTTCGGCAACTGGTTGCTTTCTTAGCCCACTGTACAATGTCTACACCTTCTCCGAATTCACCCACCGGACGCCGCCCGGTAATGAGCTCTAGCAGGACTACTCCAAAACTATACACATCGCTCTTCTCATTTACCCTTAATGTGTATGCATATTCTGAAGGGAAAAAAAAGGGGAAGAAAATTATATTAAATTTAACAGTGGAGTTTTGGTAGCAACAGTTTTTTAAAATAGTTTGTCAAATAATTTTTCATGTTTTTCACAAAATAAAGAACATAAAACATAATGTGAAAGCGCCACTAATAATTGTAATCACATATTTTAATACATTTGTCTTTTTAAAAATTATCAAGTATGATTTTAAAATAGACAAAAAATTTTTTTTGATAAATGTGATGAAATTATATTATTATAATTATCATATTAATTTAATTTTTTGCAAATGATCTAGGCCAGCAACTTAAAATATCAAAGGGCTTGTTTGGTTTGTTTCTCCAAAAAAAAAAATTTAATTTTTAAAATAAAAATTAATTTGATAGAAATAAATATCAAAAGATACTTTTAAATTCAAAAATTATTTCTAACTTTTCAAAAGATAAAATTATATAAAATTGATAAGTATTATTTATTTATTTATTTATTTCACCAAAGTAATTTTAATTTTTTAAAAAAATTTCTGCAAACCAACTAAACAGGACCTAAATTATCAAAGTAAAATTCGTGATGAGCCAAAAGTCCAAACTAGATTAATGCAATGTTGCTTATAGCTTTTTTTAATTTGAAAGTTTGTATAAGATTCTTTGGTACAATTTTTTTTTTAAACATAAATAATTTAAATAAATTAAAAATTATATTTTAATTTTTACTTTATAATTATTAATTTTTAACTTAGTAATAAACTCCATCCATCAAACAAATCAACCACGTACCAGGCGCAATGTAGCCGTAAGAGCCAGCAATTGCTGACATGCACTCGGACGCTCCACCCTCCACCAAGAACTTGGCCAATCCAAAATCAGCAACATGAGCTTCGAAGCTGGAATTCAACAGTATGTTGTTGGATTTCACGTCTCGATGAACGATCAAAGGCGAGCAATCATGGTGGAGATAGCAGAGTCCTCTCGCAGCTTCAATAGCAATTTTGTATTCCAACTCAAAAACCCTCCTTTTTTACAGTGCAAGGCCTCTCCTAAGCTCCCATTTCGCATGTACTCGTATACCAGGACATTCGTCTCCTTGTTCGAGCAGAATGCCAGCAATCTGACGATGTTTCGATGCCTGATGTTGCCTAGGGTTCGGATCTCGGCTCGAAAACCATGGTCATGGCTGTTACTACCTGGTAGATATATATTAAAATGTAATAGATTGTATACTTTGAAAACTAGAGGGGGAAAAAAAAAAATTAAAAGATTAAGGCCTAAAATATAACATGTTGCATACTTATGCAACCATTAATGTATTTAACACAAAATAAAAATACGCTTAATTTAATCTCATTATATGTATGTAAAAATAACTATGTTTAGATTTCAATAATGTTGTAATGATCATATTTTTATATTATATTTGGTTTATCATGTGAGTTACCACTACTACCAATAAGTGAATGTAGTGATGATAAACCAAATGTGATATAAAAGTGTAGTCATTTTAGCATTATTGTAAGAATTTCCTAGAAAAATGCATGAGAAGATAAAGGATGCAATGGCTAACCTACCAAACCCAAGAAGTTTCTTGACTGCAATTTCTGTTCCATTAGCCATTTTGCCATGGTAGACAATCCCAGCACCTCCTCTCCCAATCACATTGCCATCTTTCATACATTCAAGCACATCTGAGACCTTAAACTCAAGCTTTTGAAATGCAGTCATCTTCCATGAAGAAGAACTACTCCTCTTGAATGACTTAGCCTTGATTATAGCCACAGCAACAAACACCAGAGAGCAAATCAACATGCCAAGAGCAAAAATCAGCTTGAAATCCCCTGAACCCTTCTTGGGTTGTTGTGTGATTGTGCTGACATTGCAAGGATTGTCCAACAATGGTCCACAGAGCTGAGGATTCCCCGCGAACGATGAGGCATTGAAGAAGGCGAATTGCCCGGATTGAGGAAGCTCGCCGGAGAGATTATTGAATGAGAAATCAGCAGTTGTGAGGCTTTTCATTGACCCAATTGATTTGGGTATGGTGTTATTCAATTGGTTTCTTGATAGATTCAAGTAATTCATGATTTGGGTATTGGAGATTTCGGGTGGGATTGAGCCAGAGAGGTTGTTCATGCTCAAGTCTAGGTAGGTAAGGTGGTTACAGTTTCCAATTTCCGGTGGAATTTTGCCAGAAAGTGAGTTTCCACTGAGGTCAAGTTTTAGTACTTGGTGGAGTTTTCCTATGGAAGGTGGGATTAGACCTGAGAATTTGTTTCCCCCAAGCAGGAGGATTTGGAGGGAAGAGAAATTGGAAAGAGAGAATGGTAAAGAACCAGACAGGAAATTATTTGACAGGTTCATTTGAGCTAATTTTCCTGGAATTGAACTGTCATTCACATTCTCAGACAAAGTCCCTGACAAATAGTTTTCTTGTAATTCAATTAAATTTAGCGTAGGCAAGTAAATGAAGCCATTTGGAATGCTACCGTTCAAGAAGTTTTGGCCTAACCTCACTTTAACAAGGCTTGAGCATGTCCCTAAACTCTTTGGAATCGATCCAAAGAGAAAGTTTTTGAGTAGAATCAATATCCTAAGTTGGGTTGAAGCACACAAGTTTGGAGGGATAGTACCGGTGAGCTTGTTTGACGACAAATCGAGATCTTGAAGCTTCCCATTTTGGCCGAGATTGCTGGGAATTGTGCCGGTGAAGTTGTTGAGCCAGAGTTGGAGAGTTTCCAAGTTAGAAAAGTCAGCAAAAAAATCTGGTATAGACCCATGCAATCGGTTCATGAACAAGTTGACAAGTTTGAGCTGTTTGAGATTGGCTAGCTCATATGGGACTTCCCCAACTAGTGCATTGTTGGAGAGATCAAGATTGACCAGGCTTGTTAGGTTGCCTAGTTGATTTGGTATTGAACCTGAGAGGAGATTCGTGTGCAAATACAGTGTTTGGAGGGAATTCAAATTCCCCAACTCGCTGGGAATTGAACCATCCAATTCGCACCTCGAAAGATCCAAGTGAACTAGATTTACCAATTTTCCAAACTCTTTTGGAATTCCACCTTCAAAGACATTGTCATTACCCAACTCAATTTTCTTCAAGTTTGTGAGATTTCCCAACTCACCGGGGATTTTCCCATGCAAATCATTTCCATCCAGCAACAAGTACTCTATCGAAACAAAATTCCCATAACTTTCTGGGATTTTGCCAAACAGGTAATTTCCCCCCAAGTCCAAATACCTGAGTTTCTTCATACTCAAAAGCCCAAGAGGAAGCAAAGCATTGAAATTGTTGTTATAAGCATCGAAAACCTCCAAATTCGCCAGGCTTGAGTAGTTCCAATCTAGACCGCCTTCAAACTGGTTGTTTGATATGTTTAGTACTCGAAGATTACTCAAATTTGAAATCTTGACTTGGCCTGTGAAGTTGTTGCCAGCAAGAGAGAGCTCGGTTAGCTTATTGAGGCTTGAAAAGACAGAGGAAAGAGAGGAAAGAGAGCCGTAAAGACTCATATCTGATAAATCAAGAGAAGCAACTCTTCCCTTGAAGCATTTGATTCCAACCCATGAACAAAGTGAGGTTGGATTTGAGGAATTCCAAGTGCTTAAGACCGGTTCAACAAACTCAAAGCCTCGTTTGAGAGCGATTAAGGCATGGAAGTCACTAATGAGAGAAGCTGAAGCAGAGGTACCAAGAAGAAAGAAGAGTGTTAGAATAGTGAAATGTGGCATATTTTCTAGGAAATTTTTATGGGAATTGGGTTTGGAAGAAGTGAAAGAAGTGTGTAGATTTTAAGGGCTACGGGGATAATGGATTTGTTGGGAAAGGAAGGAAAAGTGAAGGGAATCTGAGAAACTTTGATTTTGAATAAATTTGAAGAATCAATCATCTTCAAAGAAGGAGAGTTCTAGCTAGTTCAAGGAAGAAGCTAAGCCTCGCCTTTTCCTTCTCTCTCTCTCTCTCTCTCTCTCTCTCTCACACACACACACACACACACACACAGAGTGAAGAGAAAAGAGGAGGATTGAAAATGTTCTAAAGATGGTTTTGTTTTGAGCTATATCTGCATGTATGTATCATGAGCTTCTTTAAGCAAAGCTAAGAGTGAAAAAAAAAAAAAAAAAAAAAAAAAAAAAGGAAAAGCAGAGAAGAAGGTTTTGTGGGAATTGAAATTAAAAAAACAGCCGTTGGGGTAACAGAAATTTAAAGTTCAGATTAGGAGAAAAGTAAAGTTGATTCTCTACATCTCTTTCCTCACTGTGTCTCTTTCTTTTTTCATATGACAAAATTGCCCTCTAGCTTTAATCAAAGGATACTCTTTTTCTTTGAGTGAGTGATGATGAAATTGCACTTTCAACAGTCACAGAATTTCTTATTTATACTTTTGATAATTGCACTTTCTTTTCTTTTCTGTTCTTTTTCTTTCTTTCTTCCTTTCTCTCTCTTTCTTCTTCTTCTTTTTTTTTTTTTTTTTTTTTTGGGGGGGGGGTACTTTTGATAAATGATGATGAGTGCATGCCACTATTACAAAGTATTCTCTGTCACTATTCCAAAGCTTGAAAATGACTTAAGATTGAGACTGAGGAGAAAACTGGCAATATTGGCTTCTTATTAAAGATCATAATACTAAAATTGCATCTTTCTTTCTTATCTGGAAATAACAATTTAATTATAAATGATAATTTATAGTAGTGTTGTGATCTTGTAATACTAAACTTGGGGCATTTATACACGTTGTGTACTTTTGTGTATAAAAAATGCAGTTTCAATACACAAAATTCTCATTACTGCTAGCTAGATATGGAAAAGTCAGATGTATGCAGTCTTACTCTCGTATTTACAAAATCAAATATACTATTCTCGTGATTTGAATCCATGATTCCCAAGTTACAATAAAGCAAACTTTACCATTGCTTCAAGACCGGCCCTATATCATGATATATATGTATACATTATAAATACACAAGGGCAATTTTCTATATTACCCTATTGTCATCTCTATGATTTTGTCCCCATGTTGGGGTTGGAAACATGTGCCTGCAACAACAGTGAATGTAAGAAGTAAAAGATGATGATTATTCATTTTTCATTACATTGTTGTTGTTGTTTTTCATTTTTAATGATCTATATATAATTGTGTTGTATAGATAGGTTGCATGGAAGAGGGAAACCAAGGAAGCTTTTTCTTCTTTTTCTTATGCTTTTGTTCTTTCTCCTACCTTAGGCTACAGGCCTGGGACCATCTATCATTGTAATGTGTGTATTTGAGCTTTATTAGAAGAAGATGGAATAGTCTTAAAGAGAGGGCTGAAAAGAAAAAGCTAGAGATGCATATTTTCTGTTGATCTTCCACTACAAGAGAAAAAGAAAAGAAAAATCCATGATCCATCCCTTCACATGGAAAAAAGTGCTTGTATTAATTTGAAACTTATTCAGAGCCCATCTCTCTATCTTAAAAGAAACACAAATGACCCCATCACACATGGGAAAGAGTGCTCTTGTATTAGCATGCCTTCAAGTAGGACTCTCTCTTTCTCTCTGATGTGGCTTTTGTGGAAACTGTTCACAAAAAAAAGGTTCATATTTGGTCCAAATGATAAATCATCAATTATGCTAAGAACTTAAACAAACAGTTGGGAAATAGATTTAACAATACATATCAAGATATTCAACATTTTTCTTCACATGTAATCCCAATGCAAAAACATCCATACAACGAGAGAGAAGAAAGAATACAAACGGAGATGAAATGTAAAAGCTTAAGTTGTTAGAAGTCTAAGAATGTATTTCAAACTATTCAATAACAAATTCATTCTAAGTGTGATGGAGACTGAAGTGGGCTAAACATATCATATAGATCATGGGTCGGATAGAGAATCGTTCGAACCGAGCAAGGCCACACAACCCATATTAGAGCATTGGCCGGACACCTTCTTCTCAAGGATTCCATGTAACATAATAGCAACCCTCATAGAATAGTTGAGCTTGATCTCGAGAGAAGATCGAGCAAGGCAGTTATGACCATGCAGGATTGGAGGCAATGGGGCACTATAGGAATAGATCACAGAGTGAGGGGGCAGAAACTCTGCTCACGTATCTCTTTATAGTCTTGCTCTTTGTTCTTTTGCTATGCTTTGATTACTGATTTAAGCATCATAACCAAACTCCGGTTAGGTAATGTTAACAATGTTTTAGTGTGTAGCCCATATCAATTTCTTGGAAGCCTTTGAAGGGTCATTATCTTTGGTGACCTGGCTCTCTTATGGGCAGCAAACCTTTTACATGGGTACTCATTGTTCAGCTTAGCAAATATGTTGAGGTCTTGTGGGGAACATCTCAACTTCATTAGATTATTGAGACAAAGGGATAAACATGTGGAGCACTGCATCTTTTATTGAGAGTGATGTTTATGTTCAAATATGTCTTTGAGATGCAATTTTCCTAACATAAACTACATGCGCAAATATTTTGACCAAAATACCTATTCATTTTAATCTCATTTTCCTATCCCAAACAAAAAAATAATAATAAAATAGTTTCTTTCACTTTATTTTATTCTTTCTTTCTTTCCACAAATTGAGTGTCCGCTGCACCCCATCGATTGATTTAAGGGTACTTGAAAGAACAAATTAATCATCTAATGCATAGAAATCAATTTTGAAATGAAAAGGGTACCCATATATGAAAGAACAAGCATGAGCCCAAAAAGATATAAAGCTAGCTCTAAGGCATTCCGACACTTTAAAATTAATAAATAAATTTATTAAAAAAAAATCAACAGCTTTGGAGGTGCCCCCTAAGAAGCATTATTAAAAAGATGGAAGCTCATCTATCTATCTATCTATCTATCTATATCTATATATTATTATATATATAACCAAATATAGTTGTTAGGTCAAAATATTTCAAAACTTGAATCCTAAATTCTCATAATTTTGGAAAAATAAAATAAATACGTGGCACCTTTCTTTACCCCCTCTTCTCACTATTTAAGTATTCTCACTTCCTCTCCCAATTGTTGTCTAAAAAAATATTTTAAAAAAATCAAATAATATCTTTCATGGGAGTTGTGGATATAGATATGTAACATGTGTAGTTGTTAGGTCAAAAGACTCCAAAACTTGAATCCTAAATTCTCATAATTTTGGAAAAATAAAATAAATACATTGCACCTCTCTTTACCCCTCTTCTCACTATTCAAGTATTCTCACTTCCTCTCCCAATTGTTATCTAAAAAAATATTTTAAAAAAATCAAATAATATCTTTCATGGGAGTTGTGGATATAGATATGTATATAGAACCCTACATGTTTATCATTGTATCACATAAATTTACATAATAATAAATAAATAAAAAGAACTAACAACTCTCACAACTCTTATTCCAACTTATTATATATATATAAAATAAAATAAAAAAAATGTTAGCATTTATCTGATTCACGTTTGCTTTCAAAAAATAAAATAATTTGATTTGTATTTGACAAAACGTGATGTTAAATATTTTAGCTCCTTATCTCTATCCCAAAGTTAAATTTGAATTAAATACTAAATCTCAAAAATACATTATCCTTAAATTAAAATTCCAATATAAATTTGAACATCCACCAACAAAACCCAACATTGGAAACAAACACAACAACATCTATTTGTTTTTTTTTTCTTAATGCAGTCGTGATCATAATTTTTTTTTTTTTAAGGTATTAGTATTTTATATCTCTTAACTCCAAATGTTTATTTGTTTTTTCTCTCTAGGGAAGATTATAATATACATAGTAATCCCTCAAGGTGCATCACTCACTACAAGAAATGTCACTTTTGGCTACTAAACTATTGGTCGGCAAAAGGCATAAATTTGGTCGCTGAAACGATTTACCAACCAAATATTTCTGTCGCCAAGTTTGTCGCCTATACCTGTCGGCGATAGTATTGGCGACTAAACTTCATTTGGTCGCCAAAAAATGAAACATTTCCCTACTAAATTTCTTTTAGTAGGCAAATGGTATCTTTTCGCCACTAAAACCGTTAGTCGCCGAATGTGACTTTTGCCTACTACGCTCATGTAGTCGGGGAAGGTGTTTGTTTTTGCTACGAAAATATTGGTCACCGAAAGTGAACATTTAGCTACGAATCCTTCGTTAGTCGGCAAATGTGACCTTTCCGCGACTAAATTTTTAGTCACTAAAAGTTCTACCTTAGTCGTGGTGACTTTTGCCGACTAAAACTGTTCGTAGCCAAAAACCTATTAAGATTCATTTCTTTACTTTTTGCCACCAAAAGTTTTAGTCGCCAAATGATACCCTTTTTTCCGTGACTAAAAAATTTAGTAGCCAATAGTTTGTTTCTCTCATTCTCAAATTTTTTAGCTACTAATTATTTGGTGGCAAAAACATTTTGGGTTATGTTTTTGCTAAATTATTAGTAGCCAAAACTTTTGATTACCTATTGGGCTACCAAAACATTTGGTGGCCAAATAATTTTTTGTTTTTTTTAAAAAAAAAAAAAAAAAATTTGTAAACAACCTGTATTCAATTATATTACAACCTGTACCCTATATAAACAATATAATCCATCAACACTAAAATATATTATCAACCATTAAAGCATTCAACAACGTGCACACATTTCAGTTCCAAGCATCCAAAAAATTAATCTTGAACGTCCAATTCTATATATAATACAAATTCCATACACTCCAAGTCCAATCCAACGTCAATAATTTAAATTCATACATAATACAGGAATAACCAAATTAATTAACAAAAAGAACATATGTACCACAACAAAAATTTAATCTGTACTACCCCAAAACTATTTTGTACCACGTGTTATGCTAATTTCTACCATGCCAAATATACGGATAGAGGTATAAAAACAATGCCCTCCCGTTGACATTAAATGCTATGAGAAATTACACCCATTGTTCTCCATTCGTAATAAAAATTAACATTTCGGCAGCATATTATCGACAACTTACGTCACTAGTCAAAATGTAAAAGAGAGCTGAAGCTGCCAAATTGCTAGGTGAGTCGTCGAAGCTGAGTCCCAAAACAGCATCTATAATTGATTTTGCCATCCTGAAAAAAAGAAGTTAAGGTGTGCAGCAACAAAGCAAACTAGTTTCGATATCCAACTATAGAACAATGGTAAATATCCAACTGCAAAGATTTAATTTCTAGATGAATACATATATGTTTTAAACCATGATAACCACTCTTCATCGTAAAGCACACATATATGTTCTACACTATACTAATGCATTGTACCCAAGAACACATAATTGAGCATTCTAATCTATACCATCTATATATTATATAAAGCACACACCTCAATTCAGTTTGTGTGAATTGTCACACTTCCTTCTATTCTCAAATTGCCCCAATATAAACAACCTCAGATCTTGATTTTAAATTTCATATTTTGATAATTTTTTAAGTTTTTCTTTTTGCTCCTACATTCTGATTGATTTTCATAGCATGCCCATCGACAGCAAACTGCTCGCCGAATCCTCGCCGGCTGGCCTTTCCTCAACCCATCCAACGCAAAATTCACCTCATCCACATGCTCCATCATTTCCCCAATAAAAAAAATAAAAATTGATTTTGTTGCTTAGTTGTATTATTTATGTTAAATGTCTACATTGTACTAGCACTTAAACTCATAGATATAGTAAATTCACTTAAACTCATAAATATAATAAATTCTTATTACAAAAGTAACAATTCATCACCAATAACATGTATCTTCACTCTTCAATCCTCACAAGTCCAAACTGAAATATCCATAAAAAAATCTCAATCCTTTAATTCCTAAGATGAGAACCAAATTCATATGTTTGAGTGGTCCCATCCCAGTTGAAATCGAATTCTATCTCGATGGGAACGAGGTTCAAACAAGATTTTGACTCATATGTTTGAGTGGTCCTAATTTGTCCTATGCAAGTGCACATAATAGTAATGAGAAAAATAACAGCTATAGTTATAAAACCCCAGGCAAATCAGCAAACATGGTGATCATAGAATTTACAAAACAACGAGACATTAGTGTTCCTAAGTTCACAAAAGCAGAGCTGTGAAGAGCAAGAACTTACAGTGTGCTAGTAATATCTTCTCCGTCGCAATGCATGAGAAGATGTTAGAAGGCACCCATTAACATGCTTATCAAACCACCATGTTCTCTTGCCATTTACTTGTTCTCCAATAAGACAATGAATTTGGTAATTCAAACATGCCTTGTGTTCAATACTAGAAATGTAGGACTTGGGTTTGCATTGGGAAACTTGTTTGAACCACTTAGAAGTAGCAAGCATTCTTGGGCTTCCCCAAAATGTGCTATCAGTCAAATGACAGCAGCAACTACACTTACGTGACTTTAGTCAAATTGCACCACCCAAGTGGATCTCAATAATAATAATTAGAGATAAGTTATGTGAGCATAAAAATCAAGTTATGTGAAGCCATTTAGCAAAGCAGAACTAGACAGAAAGAAATAGGTATCCAATACAGAATTCCTTTCTCTTTTCTTTCATTCCAATTGATGGTGAAAAGAAAGTTTACAAAAGCAGCAAATTTACTAGTTGGGTCATTATAGCCAAATACCATAAATTGATGGTGAAAGGACAGTTTACATAAACAGCACATTTACTAGTTGGGCTGTTATAGCCACATACAAAACACAGATCACTGAGAAAGTCTTTTCAAATAACTCGAAGGCAAGGAATCTCTTCGAATTACTCAAAGCTATAGCACTACTATATATATTGAACAGTAAAGGGAAAAAAATCTATTAGCCTGATGAAATCTTGAAGCTCATATTGAAAAGCTGTATCAAATAATGCCCTATTTGTCTGGGCTGTTTTCAAATGATGCTTCAAATTAAATCTTAAATATATTACAATAAAAAATAAATAAACGATTGCAGTACAAGATTCATGAGTTAAATCCTAAGAATTTTCCATATTGATCTGAGCCCGTAAATAGTCAGCTAACTCAACAACATTAAAATAGACTAAAATGTTTATAAAATATCTGTGTTCTTAAAAGTTAAATGTGAAATAACACATTATGGAGGTATAATACATTAATTAACTAAACATGTATAAAACAAAACAGACATTGCAAAGTCAATTATATTTTGCAAAGCTTCTAAAATATTAGAGGACCTTCCCATACCTGCCTAACAATTGTCAGAGCAGTGGTTCCACCATAGAATGAATCGATTTTGCGGTGATGCCGCAGATCCAGATCAACTGTGGCACAAGTCTTTAAGTAGGAATGCTTCCATATATTAAAACTATGAAGTTTTTTATCAGATTCCAAATCAAATTCACAGTCAACTGAAGCCTCAGCTAGCGTCTCTTGCCAATTGCACAGTAAAGTCGGGGGCATCGTTTCTCTAACCATCTTTGCCACGAAATGTCCCCACGGACCATGCCCGTCAAAAACCCCACAAAACATCATGTCTTCTTGGCATCCAAATTCCTACATCCCAAACAAACACAACCCACATCTATCAACATAAAACCGCAAAGGAAAACATATTTTCAATTTTTCTCACAAGTGAAAGCAAACAGTATGATATAAACCTGTGTTTGGAATTGATACAGCTAACCAGGAATGATAAGACATAAAACACAAACAAAAATCGAACAAATATCTAAATCAAGTACACATAACATAAAGATTTACAAAGTTCACCCTAGAATAAGGCTATGTCGACGGTGGTTGTGGTTTTATTTTGATATGAAAAGAGTTACAATACAATATGCGGCAAAATGTGAAATACCAAAAGTACTCTTACTCCAAAATTCGGGTAGGCAAGCCCCCAAACACCCCACCTTCAGGCAAGGAGGCAATGTCCCGTGCAACCTCCTGCCAACTTACCAAGAAGTTGGATCCACAATTGAGTGATTAGTGTTAAGGAGTTATCAATTCCACACTACCTAACATAATTGCTGGTTTAAACAACAGAAGTACTATGACAAGAAATGAAAATTAGGAATCCTATCATAATTGTCTTTTCTTGTCCAAAGGGAGTGTAAGACCATAAAATGGAAAATTCTCAAATGCATATATATACCTCCCACACAACGGAGCAATCTTGGTTCACTCCTTTTTCGCCTCTTCTGGAGAAAACCGATGCAAAATTGTTCGATCCATCAACATTAACAATGCCAGAAGACCGAAGAATCAATTCATTCTTCTTCGCTTCCCTCACCATAGCATCAGCGGCCTCTCTTCCGCCACAATTTCCAGAATTTCGACCTTTTTTTATCAACAGCGACCTTGCAAGTCCATTGAACATGGATGACGAATGCCCCATATTAGGCCCTGTCTCTGCACAATTCAATTCCCTCTACAATAAGGCACAGTTCTGATTGATTAATTCTCAACAAACAAATGGATATATATATATATAGGCAATCACATAAATATAAAATTGAATTGAGTCATAAATAACTGAGAAAAAGATGTTACATGAGTCATAAAGGTAGAATCTAGAAACTTTTTAAATGGATAGGAATAGAAAGCGTGAATCACTAGAAGTGGTCCATGGGACGGATCGAAGTTTATAGGGGTACTGGACATTGAGAATGCCTACGGCGATGGATTTAAGCAATATGTTGCATTGGAAAACTTGTTTGAACCACTAGAAGCGGAGGGCATTCTTGCGATTGAGGCAAAATCCCTAAATTTAAAATCCTAAAAATTGGGGAAAAACACTCACAAATTGAGCTATAGAGAGAGGACATACCTGGGGCAATGCTCCAATGGTGGATTGACGGTGGTGCTCGTGTGCGATGGCGGTGATGCTTCGGTACCCAACGACGATGGAGACAGGCGAGAGAGAGAGCTGGAGGAGGGCAGAGGCGTGAGAGAGTGAGAAAGAGAGAGAGAGAGTCACAGAGTGAGAGACAGATCTGTCTAGACAAACGTATGAGAACCTTTCTTTCCCGACCAATTTTTGTAGTCGCCAATGAAATTTCCCTCCGAAATCTGAAGCCCAATTTAAATTTTTTTTAATTATAATCGCCGACTAAAAGTTAGTCGGTAAAAGTAAATTAATACTGACTAAATTATTTTTTGTAGCTAAAGATTATACATTTAGGGACCAAACTTTTTTTAGTCGCCTATAGGGTAATTTTTTAGCGAAGTCACCTATTCAGTAACTTTTTAGCTACTAATTGTATTTTAGTCGCCTATTGGGCTATATTTAGCGACTAACTGTTTTTTAGTCGCTGATTGGGTCATTGTTTAGCTACTAAGTCATTTTCAGTCGCCTATTCAGTAACTTTTTACCTACTAATTGTATTTTAGTCGCCCATTGGGCTATTTTTAGCGACTAACTGTTTTTTAGTAGCTGATTGGGTCATTTTTTAGCTACTAATTATGTTTTAGTCGCCAATAAGTAATATACGGCTACTAAAAAAATTTAATAGCTAAAATATGAAACATTGCCGACCAATTCAAATTTTAGTCACCAAAGGGCTGACTTTTGGCGACTAAATTAATTTTAGTAGCCAAATTTGGTCGCCAAAAGTATAATTTCTTGTAGTGACTTTTTTACTTGAAATCTATTTGGAGCCATAAAAACTTCCATACAAATTTTTTTTTTTTTTTTTTTCATCTTTATTCTATTGATAAAACTTCCATGCAATTTTTTTTCATCTTTATTCTATTGTATATTTAATGATAGATCTTTTTAAGTAATCTTAAAAGATTAAAAATATTTTCTCTTGTTTATCTTATTTTATCTTTGAATTTGAACTTAAATTTTTATTTTTTTTCAGAATTTCCTATCTCTTGGAGTTTATCTTCTATTTGAACTTGATTGTTGTAGATTCTCATATATTTCAACTTAAACTTTTCAAAGTTTATCTTCAAGTTGAACTTTATTTGTCTTTAAAAATCATCAATTAATTGTCCATATAAATTTTAAATATGATACAATTCCAAGTATATCTTTTGTCTAAGCTTAATCTTTTCAATATAAAAACAAGTGCTCGAAAAAGGAACCATGAACATCAGATTGAAAAGAAAAAAAAAATCACAATCAATATTGAGCCATTTTCGACTCTCCTTCACGGTGCCTAAAAAATTTTGCATTAAATTTCAAGTCACAAGTGATTTTTTTTTTTTTTTTTCCAATTGTATCAATTTTACATTTGAAATGTGTACTTACATGAGTTTTTGCCTTTGTGGGAAAAGGAGTTTATGTAAATGAATATTATTATTTTATTTTTCTGTAAATTCTATTTATGTTTTTGTTTCTTTTTTTTTTTTTTACAATCTGTATTTTTTTATTTCTATCTTTTTGGCTAATAATGTGTCATTCAATTGAGATTTCATTCTATTTTTGAAGTGCTACTATTAATTTGTGACTCTTTTACTTATTGACTATTTATGTTTAATTATTTTTGGTGCATATGTTATGTTGGAAGTGAGATCATCAAAATTTATTTGGATATGGATTTATGTTTTAAATTTAATCATCAATTATATTTGGTTGTTGATTGTCATGTTGAAATAACTTATGATTAAATTAATTTTTAAGAACTCATTTCTTTTGAGACCTAAACCACAAATTTCTTCTTTTTTTAAATATCTTTTTATGCAGATTCAAAGCTCGAGCAAATGCAAGCGATCTCATATTTAAAATGTTGGGTATTTTTGAATAATTTAAATATTTCTATTTTTTATGTTTGTCAGTTCCATTTTAATGCATTTTCAAACCTATTTATATTTAGTGAATCAATATAAAATTAAAGAGGAAAAAAAAAAAACAAATAGCATGTAAATTTTTTTAACCACTAAATGAATATAATAGAAATTAAAATTAAAATTTTTTTTATTTTATTTTAATTCATTATACTGAGTGGGATAATTAATATAATATCTCTTATTGACGGAAAATAAATAATAAAAAAATAGCATTCTTTTATTTAATGTTAGTTATTTTGATTAATTGTAATTTTAATATGTTTTTGTTACTCCACTTTTGGTTGTCTTAACTAACTCTTATTATCTCTTTGTTATGTGATGATTTACATAATTTATAATAATTTTCTAAAATTTTTCATATTAATCATTTTGATTAATTATTTTTATTTTTTATTTTATTAGGCTCACTTTATAAAATTTCCATGCATCGAACTACTAGTTTATATTATATGAATTGTTCTTATTTCTATGCAGCTGTTGGTAAAGAACAAAAAGATTGCAAAATTTGAAAATAAATAAAATATGAAAAGTCAAAAAAAAAAAACAACAATGCTATAGACCTCTAAAAGTAGAGCTCTAAAAGAGCTCTAATGAGTTAGTATGTCCAAAAAAAAAAAATTTCAAGCTAAAACATCACATCAGGCTGGACCCCACACACTTCCATGTCATTAGTGCATGGTTTAGAGCTCTTATTTTAGAGCTCTCAAGCATTTTTCAAAAAAAAAATAGTAAAAGGGCTTCTAAGGCATGCCAATAAAGCAATGGAAAATGAGTGAGAGCACTAATTAGTACTACCACTAATGATGTGGCAGTGGGCCCCACCATGGATGATTTGATGTTTTGGCTTTGGTGTTGTATTTTTTTTCTTTTTTTATTGAGTGTCATGTCATTAGTGATCTTTTTAGAGCTCCAAAATTAGTGGTCTCTATCATTGTTGTAAAGCAATACATTAGGTGGCTCCAACATGTAAATGGAGGCGCGTGTACAGGCCACTCTAATCAATTTGATTATATAATTATTGTTGGCTTTTTAATTTTTGAAGGTTATTTTTGTAATTGTGAGCATATCAGTAAGGATTAATCAGTCTTTACAGAAAATTAATTATCAACTAATTATCAGACGATTGTATTTTAGTTCTTTCAGCCTCAATAAATAGGACTTTTACTGGTGGCTTGACTTAGGAGAATTAAACAAATAACAATTAAATGAAGAACAGTTGAAACATTTCATTAAGATGAAAAAACTTACAATGATCCAAACTCAGCCTCATAGAGGTTTGCAGCGACAATCTACTTGAAACTACTCCTATGAATGAAGTGCAGTGCAGGAATTTTAAAGTACAGAAACGTAAAGAACTGGAAACGTAAGACTGTAAATGTAAAACTGAAAGGAAAAACTGGAAAGGAAACAAAGTAGAATAAAACTGTTTTTTTGGATCTGAGTCTGGGAGCTTTTTCTGGGGCCTTCTCTGCTATTTATACTGCTCAAGGATGACCATCGAACTGCATTTCTAACCGTCGAACTGCTCATCCATGATCGCTGATCATGTTGCCTCAAGATTAGCTCTATTACGCCATTACTTGCAATTAGGCTTCCCTCCTAAATTTGAATTTGAAATGTGAGTAACCGTTGAAACCACATCACCTTGCATCTCTTTGTTGATCCACTTCTACTCAGATCTCATAATAACCAATACTAACTGCCACGTGTACGATCAGGATCGAAGACTTGAATAATCTTCCTATATTATCCTTATTTTGCCATGCGTCGAATTGTAATTGGCTTGTACAAAATATATAATCAACAATTATATAACTTGTTTGAGAATTTATTTTTTTAATAATTTTTTGATTTTTTTATAAAAAATATGTAAAAAACATAGGAAGAATAAGTTAATTTTTTGTATTTATTTTTAAATTTTTTAGTTATTTTAACCAATTATCAAATAGGAGGTTAGGATATGCAACTGCTAGGAGTGTGTGCCTGTGGTTTGGGTGGTTTGAAAGTAATATTATAAACTGAATAGTGGATTAGCAGATTGATGGATTAACAAATTGTGATTTGAGCGATTTTGGACAGATTGACAAATGAAAAAATATTCTAACTAATTATCAAGTTTTTGCATAATATATAACATTAATTTGCATAATATTTTTATATATATATAACACAAATTAATTTTACATAATATTTTTCATATATACAGCTATTAATTTGTAACAAATTTTACATATTAAATCTTTTTCATATTTATTTTTATTTTGATATTTTATTATAAGTTAAAAAATATATACGTATTATAACGGAGCAGAGTAATTTCAAAAATAAATTATAAATTTTAAAATTTAAATTAACTAATTAAGTTACATTTTGCAACGCGTAAACTGCAATGCACGATTCGCGAATTGGTTGGTATCACACAAGTACAAGAGCAAAGTGAATAGTAGACTACACGCGTGAAAATGAAAGAACCATTGCCTAGTATGATCAATAGCATTGACAAGCAGTTGTCATCCCAGTGAAACCACATCACACCACGTAACGTTCCAAATTTGCTGACTCACCCAGTCACTATCTTATTCTTCTTGGAATGTTTCTGGGAAAATTGCATTTCAGCCTTAGTAGTGGAGAAATAATTTTATTTTTATAATAATGTAACTTTTCTGTATATTACATAAGTTTATTTTTGTCTTTGGTGTAAAAAAGTTTTGTGTTTCAAAATTATACTAAAAAATATTCCTCTTTGTAGTACAGTTATTTTATGACTCTCCACCTATTTTCAATTTGTCCAATATTTTATTACCAATAATATGAATGGTTAGTACTATTATACCAAAAACGGAGTACTATTATCACTTTGAATTGTCATTTTCCACTCCAAAAGCGGAGCACTTGAGGGATGGTACTGCAAATCCGACAGTATTGATTTTCAATATTAGGCATCATAATGGATGTGTTAAAATTATGTGTTAAAATATGTGTTAAGTATTAAGAGTGAGATCCAAAAATATGTGTTAAGAATTTATTAATTTAGTGAGTGAATAGTGAATGAATGGTGTTACAATAGATGTATTAAGGGGTGTGTTAAATATATATATATATGTGTGTGTGCATATAATAAATAAAATAAATAAATGATTTAGTTTAATCAAAAATTTCAAGCTCAAAATTAAATTTCAAGTCCAAAAAAAATCCCAACAAAGTAAAAAAAAAAAAAATTTGCCGTTGACCGGTCAACCAGTAAGGCCAAAAAAAAGCTCTCCTTCGCTAGCTAAAACGCTCTCTGCAGATAACAAATAAGTTAATACAAGTTAACAACTAACAAATTTAGCACACCTACTAGCAGTTCTATTGTGAGAACAAAAATAGAAAATGGCTAGCTAAAACATAACAACTAACACTAACACATGTTCTAACAGCTCCACTGTGGATGCTCTTAGTTCTGATTGGTTTTGTTTTCAAAATTAATGGTTTTATTTGAGATAAACTATAAAAGTTAAAAAGTCAAAGAATTACTAAAAAAAAAATCAAAAAGTTCATATTATTTGGGAGAAACTTGTAGGGGAAGCCTAGATGGCAAAATTATTTAAATTCAACTACCCAAAAGGCAAAAAGTCAACAAAGGTAAAATGGTCATTTTGATTTTGCTATAATATTTTATTACACATCTTTTTGTAAAAAGTCAAAAAGTTATCCTAAACATATATCTTTTTTTTTTCTACTTTTTTAACTAAAAAGTTAAGAAGTGCACTTACATAGCACATCCCAAACAACCCCACGAGTTTTATTATTTGGTGACTACCTGGTTTGGAAATAGTTTATTTTAGTAATTTTTTAATTTTTTATAAAAAGATATGCAAAAAAATAGAGAGGGTGATATAACAATTTGTAATAATTTTTTAGTCAAGTTTGTTTGGTTCCATAACATAGAGGCAGTGCGGAGGAAAGTGAGGACCAGAGGGGTCAAATACTTTGGGTACGTGAGAAGTGGTTAGTACCACAGTGGGTTTGTCTTGCTTGTTAGAGACTAAGTATGGACGATATGTGCTTACATGATAACATGTTTATGTGATTATATGGGTATGAGATTTAGTTCCTAAGATATTGATTGGATCTATGGATTTCTGGAAGTTCTATTAAAAGAGCACTTGATCACTATTGTTTTTAATTGAAATTCTAGCAACATCGCGGGACGATCATTATTTAGGAAGGAAATTCTTATATGTTTATGTGACTATGTGCTTATGTGGTGAACTACTGTTGTCCCTCGTATTAGGACGCGAGTGAATTGGCTTCAGGGAATTCTTATGTGTTAAATTTGTATGAGGGGATTTTAAATGCTAATTAGGGAATTTTGACCAAATCAATAAATGCAGGTATGTGGAAAGACATGTAGATTGAAAAAATTTAATAAATGTTGATCAAGGAATTTTGACTAAATCAATAAATGCTGAGTTTTTTTTTTTAAATAAAAAATAAAAAATATAGAAAATTTAGATTGAGATATTGAAGCTCCCACAGGCCTTGGGGGTTAAAAACCCCCTTTGCTTAATATATAGTACTAGCATATCACCGTGCCATGCACGGATTGTGTTTACAATTATCTATATATTTGAATTGTGATTTTTAAATGTTTTTTTTTTTTTAAATGTCTTATTTTTTTCTTTTTTTATATTATATTAAAATTTAATATTTTGATAATAATCATATGTGTTGGACTTTTCAAAGAATTAAATGTCTTTTTTTTATTATTATATTATATTAAAGTTTAATATTTTGATAATAATCATATGTGTTGGACTTTTCAAAAAAAAAAATTATGCTTGTTCTTAATGCATTAAAGTGTTATTATGAGGGATAATAATCATATGTGTTGAGACTTTTCAAAGAATTCTATGTGTTGGATTTCAAAGAATTTTTTTTATACTTGTTCTTAATGCATTAAAATGTTATTATGAGGGTAAGACTTGAGAGTTGGGAGAAGTTAATAAATATTAAGATTTTTTTATTTTTTTTTAAATCAAAAAATCAGGAAATTTAGATTGGGAGATTGAAGCTCCCACAAGGCTTGAGATTAAAAATACCCTTTTGCTTAATATATAGTACTAGCATATCACCCATGCTATACACAGATTGTGTTTACAATTATCTATATATGTGAATTGTGATTTTTAAATTTTTTTTTTTAAATGTCTTCTTTTTTTCATTTTTTTATATTATATTAAAGTTTAATATTTTGATAATAATCATATATAGTGGATTTTTTAAGGAATTAAATGTCTTTTTTTTTATTATATTATATTAAAGTTTAATATTTTGATAATAATCATATGTGTTGGACTTTTCAAGAATTTTTTTTTATGCTTGTTCTTAATACATTAAAGTGTTATTATGAGGGATAATAATCATATGTGTTGGGACTTTTCAAGGAATTCATGTGTTGGATTTCAAAGAATTTTTTTTATACTTATTCTTAATGCATTAAAGTGTTATTATGAGGGTAAGACTTGAGAGTTGGGAGAAATTAATAAATGCTAAGATTTTTTTTTGTTTTTAAATCAAAAAATCAGGAAATTTAGATTGGGAGATTGGAGCTCCCACAAAACTTGGGGTTAAAAATCCCATTTGCTTAATATATAGTACTAGCCTATCACCCGTGCTATGCACGGGACAATTATAGATATTTATATTTGTTTTAATTTTTTTTAATATATAAATTATGTTTTTTAAGATTTTTTATAAAAATAATTTAACAATCTTATCACTAACTATAGTGTACAGGAGAAATTAAAATAGCTACTGCAGTAACTATGCACGGGCTGTATCTATAATTATTTGTATAAGGGGATTTTAAATGCTAATCAGGGATTTTGACCAAATCAATAAATACAGGCATATGAATTGAAAAAAGTTAATAAATGCTAATCAGAGGATTTTGACCAAATCAATAAATGCTGAAGTTTTTTTTTTTTAAATTAAAAATTTAGAAAATTAAGATTGGGACATTGGAGCTCCCACAAGGCTTGGGATTTAGAAACCCCTTTTTCCTTAATATATTTACAATTATCTATATATGTGGATTGTGATTTTTAAATGTCTTTTTTTTTTTTTTTTTAAATGTATTCTTTTTTTCCTATTTTATATTATATTAAAGTTTAATATTTTGATAATAATCATATGTGTTGGACTTTTCAAGGAATTAAATGTCTTCTTTTTTTTATTATATTATATTAAAATTTAATATTTTGATAATAATTATATGTATTGGACTTTTTAAGAAATTTTTTTTATGCTTGTTCTTAATGCATTAAAGTGTTATTATGAGGGATAATAATCATATGTGTTGAGGCTTTTCAAGGAATTCATATGTGTTGGATTTCAAAGAATTTTTTTTATGATTGTTCTTAATACATTAAAGTGTTATTATGAGGGTAAGACTTGGGGTTGGGAGAAGTTAATAAATGCTAAGGGTTTTTTTTTTTTAAATCAAAAAATCAAAAAATTTAGATTGGGAGATTGGAGCTCCCACAAGGCTTATGGTTAAAAACCCCCTTTTGCTTAATATATAGTATAGATTAGCATATCACCCGTGCGATGCTCGGATTGTGTTTACAATTATTCATATATGTGAATTGTGATTTTTAAATTTTTTTTTTTAATGTCTTCTTTTTTTCCTTTTTTATATTATATTAAAGTTTAATATTTTGATAATAATTATATGTGTTGGACTTTTCAAGGAATTAAATGTCTTTTTTTTCCTTTTTTATATTATATTAAAGTTTAATATTTTGATAATAATCATATGTGTTGTATTTTTCAAGAAATTTTTTTTATGCTTGTTCTTAATGCATTAAAGTGTTATTATGAGGGATAATAATCATATGTGTTGGGACTTTTCAAGGAATTCATATGTGTTGAATTTCAAAGAATTTTTTTTATACTTGTTCTTAATACATTAAAGTGTTATTATGATTGTAGACTTAGGAGTTGGGAGAAATTAATAAATGTTAAGATTTTTTTTTTTAAATCAAAAAATCAAGAAATTTAGATTGAAAGATTGGAATTCCCACAAGACTTGGGATTAAAAATCTCTTTTTACTTAATATATAGTATAGATAGATATAGATAGATGGTTCTTATTCCTATGCAGCTGTTGGTAAAGAACAAAAAGATTGCAAAATTTGAAAATAAATAAAATATGAAAAGTTAAAAAAAAAATAGTAAAGGGCTTCTGAGGCATGCCAATAAAGCAATGCATTAGGTGGCTCCAACAGGTAAATGGAGGCGCGTGTACAACCCGCTCTAATCAACTTGATTATCTATACTATACATTAAGGAAAAGGGGGTTTTTAACCCCAAGACATGTGGGAGCTCCAATCTCGTAATCCGAATTTTTTAATTTTTTGATTTAAAAAAAAAAAAAACTCAATATTTATTAACTTCTCCCAACCCAACCTCAGCATTTATTGACTTTTCCCAACCCACAATCCCTTTTGACTTCTCTCATAATTATTGCAACACCTTTTCAATTTCTCCCATAAACTATGGTTACACACAAAAATAAAAATAAAAAAAGATAAGAATTTAGCTATAGATCACAAAAAGATATAACATCTAAATTTGAATTATGATTTAATAATATAATTATATATTTTTTTTTATGCATATCTATCAAAATTTTAAATCACTTAATAAGACAAATTAATCAATTTTTCAAAATTATTGATTTTTAATTTACAAAATAGATTAAAAAAATTATTGACTAATTTATTTATTTAATAACAAAAATATTTCATAATCTCTCTCACAAATTTTCAAAAAAAAATATTAAAAATTGCATTCATTTTCTCTTCCCCAAAAAATCAGATAGGAGCTCCAGTCTCCTAATCCTAATTTTCTAATTTTTTGATTTTAAAAAAAAAATCTCAGCATTTATTGACTTCTCCCAACCCAACCTCAGCATTTATTGACTTTTCCAAACCTAACCTCAGTATTTTTTGACTTCTCTCATAATTATTGCAACACCATTTTCAATTTCTCCCATACACTATGGTTACACACAAAAATTTAAAAAAATAATAAGAATTTAGCCATAGATCTCAAAAAGATATAGCATCTAAATTTGAATTGTGATTTAATAATATAATTATGTATTTTTTTTATGTATATCTATCAAAATTTTAAATCACTTAATGGGACAAATTAATCAATTTTCCAAAATTATTGATTTTTAATTTACAAAATATATTAAAAAAAACAATTGACTGATTTATTTATTTAATAACAAAAATATTTCATAATCTCTCCCTCCTAATCTCTCTCACAAATTTTCAAAAAAAAATATTAAAACTTGCATTCATTTTCTCTTCCCCAAAAAATCAGCTAATATTTTCTATTAAAGTTGGAGATATCTACCTATATTTTATATATTATATTATAACATAACAAAAAAAAACTAAAAAACTAAAAAAAAATATTTAAAATTTATCTAAATAAACTTTAAATTAATAAAACTCGCATGTCTATCACATATCTAACTCACATCATAACTTACCTAAATAATAATAATTAAAAACAAATGGAAATTACAGATAAATTAAATTTTAAAAAAAAAAGATACCTACAACTACATCTTAAATAAATTGAAAAAATAAATATCCAAATAGAAACCACACAAAAATAAAAATAAAAATAAAAAGATATATCTATCTATCTATCTATATCTATACTATATATTAAGCAAAAGGGGGTTTTTATTAAAACTTGCATTCATTTTCTCTTCCCCAAAAAATCAGATAATATTTTCTATTAAAGTTGTAAATATCTACCTATATTTTATATATTATATTATAACATAACAAAAAAAAACTAAAAAACTAAAAAAAAATCTTTAAAGTTTATCTAAATAAACTTTAAATCAATAAAACTCGCATGTCTATCACATATCTAACTCACATCATAACTTACCTAAATAATAATAATTAAAAACAAATGGAAATTACAGATAAATTAAATTTAAAAAAAAAAGATACCTATAACTACATCTTAAATAAATTGAAAAAAATAAATATCCGAATAGAAACCACACAAAAATAAAAATAAAAATAAAAAGATATATCTATCTATCTATCTATATCTATACTATATATTAAGCAAAAGGGGGTTTTTAACCCCCAAGACCTATGGAAGCTTCAACATCCCAATCTGAAATTTTAAAATTTTTTATTTAAAAAAAAAAACTCAGCATTTATTGATTTGGTCAAAATCCCCTGATCAGCATTTATTAACTTTTTTCAATCCACATATCTTTCTACAGGGAGTGGGGTCACTGCTGTGCCTCCTCCCTGCTGTGTTGCTGCTATGCCGTAAAACGGCACAGTTTCATTTTTTTTTTTCTTAAAATTTATGTTTTTTATTTTAGGGTTTAGGATTTAGGAATTAATTTTTAAAATTAATTTTTTTTATTTTAGGGTTTAGGGATAAAATTAATTTTTTTTATTTTAGGGTTTAGGGTTTAATTCTTAATTTTTTTTTATTTTTAATTTTAGGGTTTAGGGGTTAGGGTTTAATTTTTAAATTTTTTTTTTCTTATTTTAGGGTTTAGGATTTAGGGTTTAATTCTTAAATTTTATTTATTTTTTATTTTAGGGTTTAGGTTTAATTTTTAATTTTATTTTTAATTTTAGAGTTTAGGTTTAATTTTTAAAATTTTTTATTTTTTATTTTAGGGTTTAGGGTTTAATTCTTAAAAGTTTTTTTTATTTTTATTTTAGGGTTTAGGATTTAGGGTTTAATTTTAAAATTTTTTTTTTAATTTTAGGGTTTAGGATTTAGAGTTTAGATTTAATTATTAAATTTTTTTTTTTTATATTTTAGAGTTTAAAAAAACATAGTGACAACATGAGAGAAAAAAAAATAATGGTGAAACTGTGCCGTTTTACGGCACAGCAGGAACAACAGGGAGGGGGGCACAGCAGGGACTCTCTATCCCTTTCTACATGCCTGCCATTATTGATTTGGTCAACAGCTCCTGATCAGCATTTAAAATCCCCTCATACAAATAATTATAGATACAATTCGTGTATAGTTACTGCAGTACCCTTTTCAACTTTCCCCATACACTATGGTTAGTAATAAGAAAAAAATATTAAAAAACATAATTTATATATTAAAAAAAATCTAAAACAAATATAAATATCTATAATTATCCCGTGCATAGCACGGGTGATAGGCTAGTATAATTATATTAGGATTTGTTTGAGAATTTATTTTTTTAATAATTTTTTATAAAAAATATGTAAAAAAAAATGGGAAGAATAAGTTAACTTTTTTGTATTTATTTTTAAATTTTTAAGTTATTTTAACCAATTGTTGAATAAGAGATTAGGATATGTGTGCGTGTGATTCAAACGTTTTGAAAGTAACATTATAAACTAATTAGTTGATTAGTGGATTGATGGATTGACAAATTGCGATTTGAGCGGTTTTGGACAGATTAGCAAATCGAAAAATATTCTAACTAATTATCAAGTCTTTGCATAATATATAACACTAATTTGCATAATATTTTTTATATATATAACACAAATTAATTTTACATAATATTTTATATATATATATAACTATTAATTTGTAATAAATTTTATATATTAAATCTTTTTCATATTTATTTTTTACTTTGATATTTTATTATAGGTGAAAAAATATATATGTATTATAGCGGAGCAGAATAATTTCAAAAATAAATTATAAATTTTAAAATTTAAATCATAATTAATTGATAAAACCATATAAATTAGTACGAATCGATATAACTTTAACGAATTAAGTAACATTTTTCACCGCGTAAACTGCAATGCGCGATTCGCGAATTGGTTGGTATCACACAAGTACAAGAGCAAAGTGAATAGTAGACTACACACACGTGAAAATGAAAGAACCATTGCCTAGTATGATCAATAGCATTGACAAGCAGTTGTCATCCCAGTGAAACCACATCACACCACGTAACGTTCCAAACTTGCTGACTCACCCAGTCACTATCTTGTTCTTCTTGGAATGTTTCTGGGAAAATTGCATTTCAGCCTTAGTAGTGGAGAACTAATTTTATTTTTATAATAATGTAACTTTGCTGTATATTACATGAGTTTATTTTTGTCTTTGTGTAAAAAAGTTGTGTTTCAAAATTGTACTAAAAAATATTCCTCTTTGTAGTACGGTTATTTTTATGACTCTCCACCGACTTTCAATTTGTCCAATATTTTATTAGCAATAATATGAATGGTTAGTACTATTATACCATTATCACTTTCAATTGTCATTTTTCCTCCAAAAGCGGAGCACTTGAGGGAAGGTACTACATAGAGATGGGCAACGGTTTATTTGATGCGTAAAAATCACTCAATTCGTCTAATCCGCATATAAGGCTTATTTTGGAAAAATGGTAAAAAGTGATTTTTTGGCTTTTAACCAAGTTTTTGACTTTTTTAGACAAATGATTTGGGAAGTTGGTAAAAAGTAACTTTTGACTTTTTTTATTAATATTTGTTTATGATGTCAAATCATAATCAAATGATCAAACTATCCCTATTTAGTTTAAAATATTACAACTTCATCCATGTAGCATATTTTGACTCATGAGGGGTAAAATTGTAATTCAACCCTTGGCTAAAAACCACCTTCCCAAATGAAAAAAAATTCAAAAAAGCCAACTTTTGACTTTTGCTACAAACCAAAAAAAGTGGCTAAAAGCCAACTTCCCAAAACAAGTCTAAATGGACGGTTTCGTAAATACAATGCGGGCGGATGAGATTTGAAATATGGTATCTTTGCGGGTTGCGGGCGGGTTGCGGGTTTAACCCACGCCAGCAAGAAACCGCCCGCACTTTATTTATTTATTTATTTATCTTAACTATTGTTTTTATTTCTATATCACACCTAGACATTTTTGTCCAAAACAAAATACCCTTTATTTTTTGAACTTACTCTAGCATTACATTTATTAATAGTATTATATCAACTGAAACTGAATAAATACTGATCATATGATTATTGTTACATAACTGAACTTATCCTGAATGAAGTGTGATTTGGAATTTTATAATCCTTAATGAATATGGGGTTATAGTTTAGGATTTTGAAATATATGCTTGTGTTAGTTTATAATTTGATTTAAGATTTTGAATGATTTGTTTGTGTTACGAATTGATTTTGTTGTATTTTTAATCTTATAAGTTTTAATTCATTAATTATTAATGTTGGAGTATTTTAGAAAATGGGAAGAAAAGGACCCAAAATAAATATTTACAAAATGGAAAAAAAATAAGGCTCAAAAATAAATTTTTGAAGAAAAAAGTCCAATCCGCAAACCGCCCACAATCACCCGCACATCCGTGAACCCTATCCGCACGAACCATAAACCGCACTGCGGGCGGTTGTGGGTTGTCTTTTCCTCAAACCGCATAGATGCGGGCGGGTCCAAACCGTTCCGCAAACCGTCCAAATCCGAACCGCGAACACCCCTATCCAACAGTATTTGATTTTCAATATTAATTCTGATTGGTTTTGTTTTCAAAATTAAAGGCTTTATTTGAGGTAATCTATAAAAGTTAAAAAGCCAAAAAATTATTAATTATTAAAAAAAGTCAAAAAGTTCATACTATTTGGGAGAAACTTGTAGGGGAAGCCTAGATGGCAAAATTATTTGAATTCAACTACCTAAAAGTCAAAAAGTCAACAAGGTAGAATGGTCATTTTGATTTTGCTATAATATTTTATTACACATCTTTTTATAAAAAATCAAAAAGTTATCCTAAATATACATCTTTTTTTTCTCTACTTTTTTAACCAAAAAGTGCACTTATATAACACATCCCAAACAACCCCACGAGTTTTATTGTTTGGTGACTACTTGGTTTGGAAATAGTTTATTTTAGTAATTTTTTAATTTTTTATAAAAAAATATGCAAAAAAGTAGAGAGGGTGATATAACAATTTGTAATAATTTTTTAGCCACGTTTGTTTGGTTCCATAGGATAGAGGCAGTGGCGGAGGGAAGTGAGGACCAGAGGGGTCGAATACTTTGGGTACGTGGGAAGTGGTTAGTACTACAGTGGATTTGTCTCGTTTGTTAGAGACTAAGTATGAACGATATGTACTTACATGATAACATATTTATGTGATTATATGGGTATGAGATTTAGTTTCTAAGATATTAATTGGATCTATGAGTTTCTGGAAGTCCTATTAGAAGAACACTTGATCACTATTGTTTCTAATTGAAACTCTAGCAACGCCGCGGGACGGTCATTATCTAGGAAGGAAATTCATATGTGTTTATGTGACTATGTGCTTATATGGTGAACTACTGTTGTCCCTCGTATTAGAACGCGAGTGAATTGGTTTCAGCACATTGTAAATGTGCTAATCTTTTTTCGTTACCTTTATTAGGATGTCAGGACATGGTCGTGGTTGTAGGCATGGTAGTCCTATGAGGCATGAAATGCCTATACCGGATCAAATTCCGGCACAGGAGGAAGGAGTTGGTCAGGCCAACGTGGTCGAATCGGTTAGTCAGCAGGCCATGGGCATTCTAGCCCGCGAAATGGCAGGAGCATTGCGAGAATCTATGGACATTCTTAGAGTTGAGAATCAAGTCCAGGCCCAGGTAGCTGAGACAAGGCCTTCCTTTCTGAAGAGGGAGTTTTTTCGGTCAAACCCGGATAAGTTTTTGGGCGATCCTAAGGAGTCACTGAAGGCAGATGAGTGGCTTGAACAGATAGTGAAGACGTTCGAAATGCTTGGCATTGAGGACGACCTGTTGAAGGTGACCTTGGCGTCTTTCCAACTGAAAGGAGATACGGGTCAGTGGTGGAAGTATACGCATGGGCGCATTGAAATGACTTGGGAGGCATCCGTCAGTGCCTTCTAGGACAAGTTTTTGCCTTCCACTGTTAGGGAGAAATTGAGGAATCAGTTTTCCAAGCTGGTGCAGTTGAACACACTTGTGGCAGAGTTCGAAGCCACTTTTACTAGCTTGTCTAGGTTTGCACCCAAGCTTGTGGCGATAAAGGAGCGCCGGTGTTTAGAGTTTGAAAAGAGGCTGGGGACCGGGGCTCATATTCAAAGTGGTTGGATCCATGATTAGAGATTACAGGCGCCTTGTGGAGGTGACGACCCATCTTGACACTATCATGCAAGCAGAAGAGGAGAGGATGAGGGGCTCCAAGAGGAGTCAGGATAGTCAGGGGAACGGTAAGAGACAGAAGGGTTCTAACCTTCAACAGTCCCATGGAGTGCAGTCGAGGTCTACCTTTCCAGTGTCGAGTTCGGGTTCTGGGAGAGGTGGTCAGGGAGATATAACTTGTTTCAAGTGTGGTTAGTAAGGCCACAAGTCTCCACCTTGCCCGTAGAGATGAGGAGGGCAGCGAGCAGCTTCTTCTTCGGCTCGTTCTCAGCGCCAAAGTCAGGGTAGAGGGCAGTCGCCCACTTGTTATCAGTGTGGGTAGGCGGGGCACCTGAGGAGGTTTTGTCCACAGTTGGGTGGCACATCTGGTGCGTCTGATTTAAGGCAGACTCAGAGTCACCAACCAGCACAGTCAGCACTGACCTTGAAGGCTAATCAGGGAGCCTCTTCGGCTCAATCCGTACAGCAGGCTTATGCTCCAAGGGGTGAGTAGGTAAATCAGAGGCCAACAGGGCATGTGTATGCTGTTATCGCGCCAGATCTTGTACCCACTCCATCTGTAGTGAAAGGTACCTTTTTGTTTTGCAATTTAGTTGTTAATGTGTTGATTGATATGTGTGCATCCCATTCTTTTATCTCATCTACATTTGCATCGATTTTAGGATTGGAGTTGGCACAGTTAGCATCTCCTATTTGTATAGAGTCACCTATTGATGGTGAGGTTATTCTGAAAGAGGGGTGTCAGGGTTGTGACATAGAGGTTGCCAGTCGTCGACTTCCATTTGAATTTGTATTGCTTGATATGACTAGTTTTGATGTTATTTTGGGTATAGACTGGTTATCGTCATACCAGGCTATTATAGATTGCTACCGTCAGAAGGTTACTGTATGTACCTTGAGCGGTGACTGCTTTTATTTCTTGGGGTACCGAGTGGATAGAATCTTAACGCCGGTGTATGATTCGCGTAGGCGAAGTGAACTTAGTTGTCTCCTTGTTAGCTTTTTGAGTAATGAGTGTGATGAAGTCCGGGTTGAGTTGCCAAGGGTGGTTTGTTAATATCCCAATGTCTTTCCTAAGGACCTTACTAGTTTGCCACCTCACCGGGAAATCGAGTTCTCTATTGGTTTAGTGCCTGGCATAACACCGATTTCTATGGCACCGTATCGGTTCGCACTCGCTGAGTTAAGCGAGTTGAAGATTTAACTCCAGGAGTTGATAGATAAGGGTTTTATCCGCCCTAGTACTTTACCTTGGGATGCACCTACTCTCTTTGTTAAAAAGAAAGATGGAGCGTTGCGACTTTATATAGATTACCGGAAGTTGAACTGGGTAACGGTTAAGAACAAATACCCAATGCCTCGTATAGATGATCTATTTGATCAGTTGAAGGGGTCTTGTTATTTTTCTAAGATAGACTTGAGATCGGGTTACCATCAGTTAAGGGTAGGGGAGGAAGATATCCCGAAGACGGCATTCTGTGCGCTGTATGGCCATTACGAGTTTCTAGTGATGCCTTTTGGCCTATCCAATGCTCCAGCAGTCTTTGTGGATTTGATGAATCGGATTTTCTGCGAGTTCCTAGATCGTTTCGTGGTCGTCTTTGTGGACGACATTTTGATTTACTCGCCTTTTGAGGAAGAACACAAGGAACGCTTACAAGTAGTGCTTGAGTTGCTTAAAGCCCATAAGCTGTATGCCAAGTTTGGGAAATGTGAATTCTGGCTGAGAGAAGTTAAGTTCTTAGGCCATGTGGTATCCGAGGAAGGGGTGACTGTAGATTCATCCAAGATAGAGGCAGTGCAAGACTGGGCACAACCTAAGAATGCCTTCGAGATCCGTAGTTTTCTGGGGTTGGCCAGGTATTATCGGAGATTTGTGAAGGATTTCTCCAAACTAGCTTCACCTTTAGCTAGACTGATAAGGAAGGGAGCCAAATTTGTGTGGAATGAGACTTGTGAGAAGTTGTTCCAGAGCTTAAGATTAGACTTATCACGGCTCCAGTTTTGATTAATCCCAAGAGGGGTTTGGGTTATTCAGTAAATTATGATGCCTCACGGGAAGGTTTGGGTTGTGTTTTGATGCAAGAGGGAAAAGTAGTAGCCTATGGCTCGCGGCAGTTGAAAACACATGAGAGTAACTATCTTACTAATGATCTAGAATTAGCAGTGGTGGTATTTGCCTTGAAAATTTGAAGGCATTATGTGTATGGTGAGAGATTTGAGGTATTTTCCGATCACAAGAGTCTGAAGTATCTGTTTACTCAGAAAGACTTGAATTTAAGGCAGAGGAGGTGGATGGAATTTATAAAGGATTATGATTTTGAGTTACATTATCATCTGGGGAAGGCCAATGTTGTGGCCGACGCTTTGAGTAGGAAATCTATTAACAGCATAGCTTGTATTGGCATTCGAGAATAGGAGATGTTGGGTACTCTTGGGGAGTTTGACTTGCACCTTAGCGAGTCCGTTGAATTTGAATCTTTGTTTTCAGTAGTTACACAATCTACGCTTGTGAACCGAGTGTTAGAAGTGCAGAGGGGTGATCTTGAGGTAGAAACCCTTAGCGAGAAAATCTCCAATGGGAAAGTGGAGAAGGGCTTAAGTGTGTATCCCGACCAAAGTGTGAGATACCGTGATCGTTTGTTCATGCCGAAGTCTTGCCGAGAGGAAGTAATCTGAGAGTTTCACCATTCACGCCTTGCGGTACATCCGGGAGGCACAAAGATGTATCATAATCTGTGTTGCCAGTTTTGGTGGAGAGGTATGAAGAAGGATGTAGCCGTGTTTGTATTGAAGTGCCTTACTTGTCAGCAAGTGAAGGCCGAACATCAAAGGCCAGTAGGTTTGTTACAACCCTTGCCTATAGCCGAATGGAAGTGGAAGCATGTCACGATTGATTTTGTTGTGGGCCTTCCGAGGACTCAACGGGGTAGTGATGCCATTTGGGTGGTAATTAACCAATTAACCAAGTCTACACACTTCATACCTATGCGTTTAAGTGATTCAGTAGACTATCTTGCCGACTTATAGATCAGGGACATAGTGAGTCGGAATGGCAACGGGGCGGGTAGGGCTAGGGCCTACACTTCTCGTCTCCGATCCCCGAAAGTGATAAATTTCCTGTCCCCGTTCCCAATCTCCGGCAAGAACCCATCTCCATCCCCATCCCCATCCCCCGCTCCCGCCTCCGCCCCCGATCAGGAAACGGGTATCCCCGACCCCGAAAAATCCCCGAATCATAGTAGCATATCAAATATATATATATATTTTTATCTGTAAACATCCTTTTCAAACATATTTGTCAACGTATTTTCAAATGAAAAAATCTGTAAACAACAAAATAACATCTATCAATATATCTCATTTAATATTTAAAAAAATAGCAAATTCAAATAGCAAAATAGCATTTGTCCACATAGCATCTGTAAACAACAAAATAGCATCTGTCAATATATCCCATTCAATATTTAAAAAAATAGCATATTCAAATAGCAAAATAGCATCTGTCCACATAGCATCTGTAAACAACAAAATAGCATTTGTCCACATATTTTCAAATAGCATATCTGTCAACATTTTTTCAACACATTCAAATAACATATTACATCCAGCAGTCCACACAAAGAAAAATTCAGCAAGTTGCAAAGAGAATAATTAGTCCCAAGCACAGCCCTCAAGGGATAGGCTATCCAAAAAATAAGATTAAAAAAAAAAAACAAATCCATTACAATATAAAAAACCAAATCCATCGTGAAAAAAAAATAAATAAATAAATAAATAAACAAGATTGTTTGTCCAATACTCATTACAACCACATGACAACTTCCATCATCTCCTTCAACTTGAATTCCTGTCAAATAACAAAAGGAAAAAAAAAAATCAATACTAATAATAAGAAGTAAAAAATGTTAATAATTAAAACAAAAAAGATGAAAACTAACACAAAAGTGGCACACGACTCATTCGAGTCGATCTCATCATCATCATATATAGTTGCAGAGCCTACCGATTCCAATGTTGAATTTTCTAAAAAGTAAAGAATATAAATTCAATATTGAAATTATTCCATAGTAATATAAAAGTAAAATAATAATATGTAGATTGGATGAAACAATAATATGAGTATCTTTCATCTCTGCACCCCACAACCAACTTTGTGCACACATTAATACTTCTAATGTGTTTGGATGAAGTCTACTACGATGTGGACTCACCAACCTTCTACTAGTACTAAACGTTGATTCAAAAGCAACAGTGGATACAAGAATACCTAAAATATCCCTAGCTATTACCTGTAAGGTCGGATATTTTGGTCCATTGGCTTTCCACCAATACAAAGCATCAAAACCTGAAATTTTTGGCAAAACATCATCTTCTAGATAATGGTCAAACTCTGATCTTACATTCTTCATTTTTTTACTTCTCTTTCTACTAATAAACAAATCAAATTATGAAAGGGTCTCTGTAACAATTTATGGATGAATAGAAGAGTCACCAACAATATCAGTCTCCATACGAACTTGGTGGTGATACTTTTGCAACAAATCATAACAAATCTAACGAATCCTATCAACTTCATCTTCAGCTTTGTCTCCGTAAAGTTTTTTCAAAATAAAAATTCCAATACACTCATCTTATACCTAGGATCAAGTACAAACAACAACTCCAATAACACCATGTATCACTAACCAATATTTTATCAAAATTTTCCGCCATTTTTTGATGCCATTGTTCTAATCACTTCAATTTCACAAGAGAGCCATTAAGACAGTTGTCATCCTAATCTCACATAAAGCTGGGAAACAAACATTGGCTGTGGGATACTTAGTACCAGAAAAATAACTCTGTGATAGAAAAAAAAAAATCTTAAACCTCCTACTAATCTCTTTAGCAAAACACCCATTCTTACTCACTTGGTACGGTCTTATATTGGGGCTCTCTAATTTTCAATCGAAAAAAAGACATCCTTATACAATAAGGCAGTCTGAAGGCATCAAGTAGGTTGAATTCTACCTAGTTACACAATCAAGTCCTAATTTCCTTAGTATGTGGATTACGCAATTGATTGACTGTTTCTTCAAATTTTTTCTTGTCTTTTTGGTGTTACTGTCTAATAAGCTACACTCTCTCGAATTTTCTCCACACCAACTCGTATGACGTCCAATCCCATCTTTCACTATCAAAATTCAAAAATATGTGCACAGCAACGCATATGAAACGAAGTACCACCCAACAAAAGCGATGTATTACTCAACTTATCCATCAACATGGTAATCATGACATCATTTGTGGAGCAATTATCAACAGTAACAGTAGAGATTTTTTCTGTCAATATTCTAGTCCATCATACACTCAAGCAAAGTATCATAAAGAACTTGTTTTGTGTGTGGACATGGAACATAAATAAACCTAAAATATGATATGCATGAACAAGTATTAATAACATGCAAATTGAACTGAATAAGATAGAACTTTTAAATGATTTGCAAATTTACAAATATATACTTCAAAATGCGACTTTGCAATGTCCATGAATCATCAATAAAGTGTGCGGTGACAGCCATGAATCCTTTCTTTTGATTGCTAGCAGTCCACATATTAGTTGTGATTGCCACCCTACTTTTATTATGCTCCACCAAACTCAATGTCTTCACCATTTCATAATCATAAATCTTTAAAATATCACTCTTTATCGTATTTCGAAAAGGCACTTTTAAACAATGGTTGAAGTGCTGCTGAATATCGTTTAAAACCAACATAATCTACGATAGAGAGGGGATATTCATGCAATATTATGGCATGTGACAACTCTTTCCTAGCAAAATCTTGATAAAAAATATAAGAATTCATTTTTGGACTCTCTCTACTAAAGTTGTTAGTTAAAACTTTTTACCTCATGTCCATCACTTTTTTCCTAGTACAATTCTTACGGTGATCATGCAAATGCCTAGTTCTATTTTTTGAATTACCTCCAAGATGCTTATTACAATAATTACATATTGCCTTCCATACCCCATTGACTTGTTGTTTCTTAAAATGTTCCCACACAATACTAGGTTTTTCTTTTAGTTCCTCCATAAGTATTAGACTCTACTTCTAAATCAATAACATTTTGATTAGAGAGGGGAGACGGTGAGTTTCGTAGGTGAGTTTGGTAGCTGGCGATGATTGTTGTGACGCGTCACTCTCAAATGGTACTTGAGAGTTAACTGGTACTTCAGAGTTAACATCTGACATTTTTAACCTTTATAAAAATAATATGGATTGAATTAATGTTAACAGAGGCAACATAAAATTGGATTAAATATGGATTGAATTAATGTTAACGAAGGCAACATAAAATTGGTCTTTAAACAACAAATCATTAACCAATACTAAATTTAGCCACCCTGAAGGAATTTTAAATATGCTATAATCATCACCCCTTTGCTACATTACTACCACATTAATGACAAATCTTTTGGGTTGATTGTATTTTTCCAAATCAAAATATGAGCAGAGCATAACTTTGTCATAACAAAAAACATGAAAAAAAAATTCCTGTAAGTTTTTGTGATTTCATTAGATATTTTATTAAAGAAGTTGTAATAGTCGTCTGGACAGTGTGCCAATAAAGTACAGTCTAGAATTTCTAATGGGTTGATATGTTAAAAACATTATCTTCTTGCAGTGGAAACCATTGGCTTTATTTCTATAATTGTTTCTTGCCAGGCCTTATAAGCATAGGATGTGTTTGTGATTAAGGGAGGCACTCTCTTGGGATCTATAAAGGTTGAGATGAATACAATTAGCCATTAAAATGAACATATATTAGCACACTTTTCTGTTCCTTTACATCTCTAAAAATGAACATAGGACGTGTTGTAATCTGCATATTTTATGTTTCTTAGATCATAAAATATATGAAGCAATGAAGTGTGTTCTCTCTATTTTAAAACTAAGATATTCCCTTCTATTTTTATACATGGCACAAGACATTGTCTTAGAGAGTTGGGGTAGGTAAATAATTCAGCTAATGAGCCTATGACAATGGCCCCAATATTTGGAGAAGCTTTGAAATTCTTTGAATATAAAATAGAACTTCTTATCCCAAAAAATTTAGAGAAGCTTTGAAATTCTTTGAAACAAATTTTCTCAGTTTCTCACTATCATATATTCAACCTCATATCACAATAAAAAAAAAAACAGATATATGAAATAAATCATATATATATAACAGATCGTCGAAAATTAGATCATATATATATATAATAAATAAATTTAGAGAAAAAACAAAAAATAGCGGTCGAAATCCCTAGAGAGATTACTATATATACACTCAGATATATATATATGTAAACCCTAGATCGAAATCCCTAGAGAGAGAGAGAGAGAGATACTCTTTCAAAATCGGCGATGAGGGAGGATCGGCGGTCGTGTGTGAGAGAGAGACAGGGAGACGAAACTCTAACCAGCAGCGACGGTGAGAGAGAAGGATCGACAGTGAGGTACAAACGGCGGTAAGGGAGGATCGGCGGTGACGGAGGAGCGACAACCGTCGTTGTGTGAAAGAGAAAGAGAGGGAGGCGAAACCCTAAACTAGCGGCAGTGAGATAAAGAGAGAGAGCAGGAGCAGCAGACAACTTTGTGTTTGGGTGTGAGTGACTCAGCCAAACCCTACATACACACATATATTATATATATATAACAGGGGCAAAATAGTAATTTTATGTCGGGAGCAAACGGGACGGAGATCGGGGCTGGGGTTGGGCTGGGTCTGGGGCTGAAAAATGTATCCCCATCCCTGGCCCGAATATCATCGGGGATTTAATTTTTAATACCATTATCGTCCCGTCGGGGGTATTTTTCGATGAATAACCGCTCAATTTAGGGTCAGGGGATCGGGTCCCCCGTCGGATCAGGTTCTGATTGCCATGTCTAATAGTGAGGTTACACGGGGTCCTCGTAACAATTGTTTCAGATAGAGATCCGTGTTTCACAGCTTGGTTGCGGCAGAGCTTGCAGAGTGTCTTGGGCACTAGATTGACCTTTAGTACTACATACCATCCTTAGACTGACAGGCAGTCTGAGCGTACCATTCAGATCCTTGAGGATATGCTTCGAGGGTGTGTTCTTGACTTCAAGGGTTCATAGGAGCGGCATCTGCCCTTAGTGGAGTTTACCTATAACAACAGCTTTCAATCGAGTATTGGCATGACACCATTTGAGGCCTTGCATGGTCGACCGTGTAGATCTCCAGTGTGTTAAACCGAGGTGGGTGATGCAGCTTTATTGGGCCCAAAGTTGGTTCGGGAAATGACGGAGAATATGACACTTATTCGTAAGAGGTTAGTTATGGCTCAGAGTCGCCAGAAAAGTTATGCCGACCGTAGAAGGAGACCCTTGTCCTTTGAGGTGGGAGACCATGTGTAACAACCCTGACCCATGATTAGCGCAAATTCATGTTTATGTATGCCTAATAAGTAATTAAGAAGAAATCCTAAGTTAATTACATGTGCATTGCATCATTTTGTAGTTATATCTGTTTAACGTAGGAAGATTTGTTCATGTTTTAGTTTCGGTCTGCGAATTGAAGGCCTTATCGGCATCTGATTCTGAAATTGATTTGATTTATGTGTTATTTGGAATTTTTAGAATTTTCTAGTTAGGTCAATTGAAATTCGATTTGGAACAATTAAAGTAGATTAATTAATGCTCATTAATTTAGATTAAGCCAAAACTAATTAAATCAATTCCATGAAGCCTATTTAAGGCCCACTTGACTTCACTAGTTCATTTTGCTCACTCAATACCTCAAATTGATGCTCTAAATGTGAGAGAGACAAGTAGTAGGGAGATTTGGTCCTAGGCTTGGGAATTGAACTCAACTAGAGGATTTGCTAGGAATTGTTGTTATTAGAAGAGGATTGGAGAGTTTAACTTCAACACTTGTGAATTCAAGTCTCTAGGAAAGGATCAAATTCTTAGTTGTGTAATTGAGTTAGATTTTTCAAGACCTCAAGTAAATTAGATAAATTCATGTGGGAATTGAGTTAAAGTTGAAGAGAATTGAGCCATACCATGCATGCATGTCTATTCCTTTACAAATTGAGCATGATTTCCAAGAATTCCCTCGTGCATGTCTTGAATTCACCTTGATTTTGGGAAACTATCAAGTTTTATGTTATTTTATGGCATTTGATCATGTTTTGAGAAGCTTAAGATCAAGAAAATTCATGCATGTTATGTTCATGAAACATTCATAAAGTTTAAGTTGAATTTTTGAACAATTGGCATGCTTTTGGGCCTTGATTTCACGAAATGATCTTCAAAGCATGATGTTTTGTGAGTTTCTAAATGTTTTCTAGAATTTTGGCCCAAGAGGATGAGTTTTGAAGTGTTTAATTTAAGTTCGAAGCTTGGAGATCAAATCTGGAAATTCCAAAATTTAAATCTACGCTCGAGCGTAGGAGTTCACGCTCGAGCGAAGCACTCCGAATAAGTGCACTTCCGCTCGAGCGACATGATACCCGCTCGAGCATGAAATGCATGTATCCAGAAGTTCACATGTTTTGCAGCACGCTTGAGCGACAGAAGTCACGCTCGAGCGAGAGCCTGAGAGCGTCCGTCGAGCGTCCGTCGAGCGTCCATTGAGCGTCCGTCGAGCGTGAAAAATAAGTAAGCAGTACTTTTTCAGAGTTTACAGTCCGCTCGAGCTAAGGAAGTCACGCTCGGGCGAACCCTCACTTTTTGCATATCCGCTTGAGTGAGGAAAGCCACGCTCGAGCGTGGACCCTGTTTTCAGCAAGTTTTGAAAAATATTTTTTAATGCAATTTTTGCATCCTCATTCCATCCTAGGCATTCCTAGGCCATGGTTAAGACTCCATAATAAGCATAAGGGTAGAAACACACTAAGAACAAGTGAAATAAGTTATGTACAATTCGAACGTGTGTTTCAATATATGTATCTGTCATATTCTGTAGGTCACGTGCCACGAGTTAAATGAATTACCTACTCTACTCGTCTACTTGGAGCCATCTGTTAACTGTGAGTAATAACTTAGTAAAGCTATGTTTAACTTTATTTATTTTCTGTATGATGAATTAAGATTTGTTTTCTGAAATGATATGTTCTGTACAATAAATGATTGTCCAATTTTTGACAATGTATTCGTGGCATCCTTAGTATCATGTGATATCTGTTAGCTGTTACCCGATATCGGAGGTTCAATTATGGAACTTAATATGTCTGCAATTTGTTACCTGTACCGGAGGCTCCATCATGGAGCTCAGCATGTTTATTCTCTATTACCCGAATCCGGAGGTTCCTTTATGGAACTGGTTATTCATAACCACCATATGCTCTGCATCTATTCGGCATCTGTTCTGTTAGCGCTAATGGATGTACCACGTATGATTAAGCATGAATTCTGATTTCTGTATATGATCTGAACAGGAATATGAATATGAATCTGGTATGAATCTGAATTATGATTTTTGAATCTGTATGGACATTATTCATTAAAACTCTTTACTCCATTATTATTCACTGGGCTCCAGCTCACTATTTGTATTATGTATGTAGATGAGCAGGCACGTGACCATGCCCAAAGTTGATGGCCTATGTTTTAATTTTTGTCAGCCAATCTTTGTGCCTCCCAAGGAGGTTCCGGATGGAAACAAGTTTAGTGGTTGTTTTTGTGATGTACTAGACTTTGCTCCTTTTAAGTGCGGGCAAGATTTCTGTTTATATGTTCATGGAGTGATGTGTAAATACTATATCTTTTGACTTCGCTCGCAGGTTTTTAAAAGTTTTAAATTATTTGTCTATCTGTCCCATGTATGTCATTACAGCTCATTAGACCATGTATATTTGCTTCCGTAGCCCCTAACTATATAATTTTCTGTTAAGAGGCCTTTGGTAATCCAAAGATTGTTGACCGGTTGCGATGCTAAACCCATAGGGGCAGGTGTGGGTCGTGACACCATGAGTTTTTGAAAATATCACCTAAGCGGGGTTTGATGAAATTCGAGAAGAGTGAGAAGTTATCCTCTCTGTTTATTGGCCCTTTTGAAATCCTTGAGCGGACTGGGGAGGATGCTTATCATTTGGCGTTATTGCCACAGCTTTCCAGGGTTCATGACATGTTCCATATTAGTATGCTTCGGAAATACGAGCCGGATCCATCGCACGTGTTGGATTGGTCCGACTTGGAGGTAGATGAGGATGCCTTATATGAGGAGAGACCGGTGAGAGTCTTAGATACTTGGGACCAAGTTTTGCGAGGCAAAATGATTCCCTTGGTTAAGGTATTGTAAAAACACTACAGAGTTGAGGAAGCAACTTGGGAGCGTGAATTGGAAGTCCGAGAGAAGTATCCGAACTTATTTATTGATGTTTGAACATGTATTGTATTGCGATTTTGATTGGTAGTATGTGAGAACATTGTATATGTTGTTTACATTTTGGAAGCGTGAATTTATTATAAACATTGCATATGTTTGAGAATATGGAATATCATATATATTATATCACCTTTGGAAGCATTGTATATACGGTGTAAATTTCTTGAAAACTCGAATTTTGGTTAAGCATTGTGAATATTTTGGGAAATTGTGAATTTCATTTTAATATAGGACTTGTGTATCGAGTCGATGAGAATGGATGACCGGGGGAAGGGTCATGGTATTAAATTTGTGAGAATAACATTGTTGTGAATGGTCTAATGTTGTTTTTGAACTTGATTTGAAATTTCGGGGACGAAATTCTTTAAGGGGGGAGGTTATAGCGATCCCAGTTTTGACCCGACTCTTATGATGTCCCGGACTCGGGTTTAATGCTTTCATATTGATGTTCACCTCTTCTTTCCCTTGTATCTCTTTGAAATTGGCCTTTGGGTTGTTGTGGTTGTGTTTGGGACAGGTTGGTTGCTTATTTTTCCCAAACCTTGTTGTCCAAATTTTTGCTCCTCCGCTCGAGCGGCCATTCTTGCGCTCGAGCGGGATTTATGTATTTTGGTTCTCTACTTGAGCAGCCTTTCTTGCGCTCGAGCGAGATTTGCAAACTCTCAGTACTTTGCACGTCTGCAAAAGTGCTAGAGGAGTGTCTTTCACGCTCGAATGGCGTTTCCTACGCTCAAATGGGTGGGCGCTCGAGCGTCCTTTTTTGAACTCGAGCGGTTTGTTTGTCGTCTGTAAAATAGTGGAGGCGTGTATTATACACTCGAGCAGGTCACTTCTTGCGCTCGAGCGGAATAAATTTTTGTGTTTGACGCTCAAGCGTTAATTCTTCTGCTCGAGTGGACTGCGCGTATATCAAATCGCGAAAATGACATTTTATATCACTTTTTCATTCTTTTCTCTCTCTAAAACATTCCAAAAACCTAGATTGAGACCCTTTCTCTTTAAAATACTCTCTCTCTCTACATTTTGGCCTAGATCCTTTGATCTATTCACCCTAGTGCCTTTTAGAAAAAGTTAGAACATCTCAAGATCTACATTTTGAACCGAATAAAGTTGGGTTTGAGCGTCTTTGGAGTTCCTCTTTTGCTTTGCTTGTATTCTCTTCTTGGGGTAGGGATTTTCTACACTTTAATATGGTTTTTAACTTAGTTATTTGTCATTCTGTAACAATGGTGGGATTTGGAAATAGTTTGAACAAACCTAGGGTTTGGGTGAAATGAAAAGAGGAGTTTTGGGTGAAAGTGAAATAAATGAACATAGAGTTTAAGAATGAAGTCATGTGGTGTCAAATGGTGGATTTTGATACTTGGATTGATATTTTGAAAAAGAGATTTTTGCCCTAAAATGATTATCATAATTATTTTGTACAAATAATTGAAATTGGTGTTGTGAACACAAAATTGAGCGAGTATTGGAATAAATGGTGGAATTGTGTATGTAATACTTCACATTTTTTGAAATTTTGGATAATTTATCTGTCTTGAGATTGTATATCTGTTTAGAAATATCTATATTGGGTTATTGGTGAATGATAGCTTTGATTGTTGTAAAATTGCATATGGATTAGGTGAACTGTAACTAATCTCTTGTTGGTTGTCATTGAATATGACTATGATTAAATACATTGTATATGTATGATTATTTGAGAGAAGAAAGAGAATGTACTCCATGTGTGATTACATGTTTATATATATTGCATATGTATGATTGTTTGGAAGGAGAAAAAGGATGGACTCCGTTGTTTGGGAGAAGAAAGGGGATGAACTCCATTATAATTAAGTTGGCTGGAGTGTCCTGGGTGAAAGTCTTGAAATTTATACATAAGTGTCGATCCCGCGGACGAAATATCCGTAAAATGACAATTGAAAGTGTTTGTGTGTTAAATGTGAAATTATTGAACCATTAAGTTGTAGTCTCATTTGGATTGTTGAAAAATAATGAAGTTGGCTCATGTATTGAAGGAAAATGAAACAGAATATGGACTTGATATTTTATGGCTATATAAAATTTTAATGTTTTATCACTAGCATTGTACATGCACATTGCACTTATATCTTTGTTAAATCTCATATACTGTGTTAGATTGTTCCTACTGGGCTGTGACTCACTCTATTTGGAAAAATCATTTTCAGATAAAAATGGCATGCCTCCACCAAGGCAATAGCATTGGAGGGACTTCTTTTGAGAACCAATGGCTTCTATGTTTTGTTTCATTACTTGTATAGCCTAGGACTTTAATTATAAGAGCTAGTCTCATTTTTGTTGTAACCGAGTCAAAACTTGGAAAGGTATAAGCCAATAGGGCGTTTATTTATGTTAAATCCTTTTGTATTATTAACTCTATGTAATGAAAAGATTATTTACTCAAATTTATGCAGTTATTAATATATGTTTGGAGTTGTATTTCTATATTATTTTGGGGGCGTGACACACGTGCCCCCGAATTTTGGGCTTTTTTTTTCAAATATAAAGAAAATATTTTAAATAAAAAAATTATAAAAATATTATTAGAGTAAAATGTCAATGACATTTTAAAAATTATGAGAATAATAATGGTTATTTTGATTGAAAATTAAGAGACTATTATAAATCATATTATCTATGAAAATTTTTGAATGTAACGGTGATGTCATTATTATTGACATACAAATATAAATAATCTCACTATAAAGATATGAAATTTATTAAATTGTTAGTTACATTTGATATGTGAGGTTCACTCTCTATGTATTTATTTACTATTAGTTGGTGATATCACATACTAATGATGACGTGATATTACCATTATATTGAATTTTTAATCAAATTTTGTATTAAAAAATAATTTATCATTATATAATTTATTTTAAGACTTATATCTATATTTTTTTATATTGTCCATGATACACTTGTTATAAATAATATTATTTTTTTGATATTTCTCGAAATCAATCGTAAAAATTTACGTGAAATATTTTTGTAAATTTTTTTGATATTGTAATTAATAGATGCCCCCTCTAATTTAATTTTCTGGCTCCGCCACTGGATAGAGGAGATTAAGAGTGGATTGGGTGAGAAGATTATTAGTGTGGTGGTATTAAATTGGAGATGTAGGATAAAGAGTGTTTATTTGTACACCACCGGATTAGTAATGCTATAGTATATAAAATTAATATTTTTAAGTTTTAGTATTTTTTTTAATATTATAATTATTTTTTTATTCTAAAAATATAATTTTTACTTAAAAATCATTTAAAATTTCACTAGTCTTTTCACTCAATTTCTAATCTCAACCTTTTCATGGCTTTGTTAATCCTACCACATGGGGGATTACTAGTTCAAGAGGATAGTTAATTCTTTCACTCATGTCTCCAGCCAAATACTCTTTAGATGAGTTCTACGGACGATTAGTCCAACCTCCCTTCTTAAAAAACTAAAGAAACATGAGATTTGACTTTTTAACTAAAATTTCAAATTGCCAAACGAAAAGTTAATCATTGTCCCTATCCATCCCTTTTATCATTTCAATTCCATATTGTTTGCTTGAAAGCCTCAAAAGAGGTTGTTGTTGTTGTTGTTGTTGTTGCTTTTTTGTCACGGATAGAAAAACAAGCAAACGCCAATCCACAAAACAAACACTCAAGAGTCCTCATGCAGAGAACCCACTAACCAAGCCGGAGGGGAATCATTCCAGCGAATGCTCCCAGCTTCATTAATGGCAAAACTCGTCATTTGATGTGCCACTGTGTTCTGCCCTCATCGACTAAAACCAAACCGATACACCTCAAATCCCTGCCGTAAACACAGTACATCCTCAATGATAATTACAATACGACCGTCAATAGTTATTGACCCATTAATCATACCCACTACTAGTTGAGAACCACCCTCCACAATGATGCAATCAAAACCCAAGTCCACAGCTACATGATTGCTGCTCTAGCTTCCAAGGCCTCCATCATTAACGCAGACCGCGCCTCCTCCATATGGATAGCCCGCCCTGCAACAAAAGCACCATACGCATTAGTTTACACATTCATATTGTGCAAAAAATTTGTGGGAACAGTTTTTTTTTTTTTTTGGGTACCTCAGAGACGATAACTTGAAGAAGAAGAATCTTGCATATATCTCACTACACTCGTACCATTGACTACTGTTGTTTTGAAAAAACGATTAAAAATTATTTTTTTAATTTTTTATAAAAAAATATATAAAATGATGTAATTTTAAAAATTAAGAAGTGACAATTAATCCGCTTCCCAAAGAATCCTTATACAAAAAATCGGACGGGACCGGGTTTGTGATGTCTTGTCCTTGCCACGTTTCTTACCGAGAAAGGGGATGTGAATGTAAAGTAGGCCCAATTGATTTTGGGCTCTGGGATTTTTTATTGAGACAACAAGTGGCACTATCAAAACTCTTGAGATCGGGCCACAGGTATAGGTCCTTTTTTTGATGTTTTTTGGGCCTCTTTGGACCCAATGGACTTGTCCAAATATAGAAGGCGCACTTGCCGATGCAAAACTAGGGTTTTCAACAGTTATAGAAGCCGGAACTTAACGAACGGCTGATATTAAAGCCTCAGAGTTAATCGTAGCCGTTCAATCGTCTATAGAAAGACTATATAAATGCTAAAAGATTGAACTCACAGACCTAGGGTTTCACAGCGAACATATAGTGCGCCTCGTTCTCGTCTCTCGTTCTGTCTATCTCATTCGAGGTAATATCGTTCAATTTTTTGAAATTTTAATCGAATTTTTAGTTGCCGAGAAAGCTGAGGAAAAGAGAAGGAATTTGAATTTTTAATCTTATGATGGTTTTGGTTCTCGAAATTAACTCTTCTACTAGTCAAATTTTGCTGGAATTTTACTGTACCATTGAGATAGTTTGTTATTTGTTTATTTACTTACATTTCCCTCATTTTCTTAGCAATCAAACAGTGTTTGGCGATGATTACTGTCTGATTACATAGATCCGATGCCTGGGATCCTCTTGTTAGATTGTGTATGAATTCAATGCAAGCTTGTGACTTAGATCTATCTATCTATCTATCTATCTATCTATCTATATATGCATATGGAAGTGAAAAAAGTTACATGGTCTACATCTCACATCTATATACACGGATAAAATTAGGGTTAATTATATCTTGCCCCTTTTTATATATATTTTTAACTTCTGGATAATAAATTGATTTGGGTTTTCATTTCCTGATTACTGGTATTTTATTACTTTTTTAGTTTTAAAAAGTTTGTATGTAAATTTTGAAAGAATTTCATGTATTAATTGGAGTGCCTTGCCATTTGAAGACATTTTGATGTTACCCTTTTCCATGTGATGCTTGAAATGTCCTCCCATAAACTACATAATCAAGGCTGGAGTCTCAATAGGGCTCTTTCACCAGTACTCCAATTTTGGGTATTTGGAAAGAAACACCAGTGAGCTCGAGAATTGGCATAATTTGTGCCATAGGCCTTTGGTAAGGGAGCATTTCTTATCATTCTCTGGACCGGTGGTAATATCATATGTTTTTGAGTCAAAAGGTATCTTCTCTCTATAGGCTATGTTTGATTTCACAAGACTAATAGTGAGGTATTAATAATCCTATCAAATTAGTGTGGTATTCACAATCCCACCTCCATTACTAATAATCCTACAAATTTGTTGGATTAATTATCCACTGGATTAATAATCCTAAAACAAAATGTCAAAACAAACATAGGATAATTGGGCCCACGGATTAATAATTCCAATCCCATGCTCTAATCCTTCCAATCAAACATGCCCATATTGTTTTATTGTACAAATTTTTACTAGTTGCTTGAAACTGAATATTTACTAAAACAAGTAGTATTTTTGTAAAAATTTCTTTTGAAGGTTTTTAGTTGATTTGTACATCCTAATTTTTGGTCTCGTGTCCCCATTTGAGGAGGAAATATTCATTACTTGATATTATTGACTTTTTTGGCATTTTATAAACTATAATATATTATGCTTGAATTAGTTGCAAAGGTTTGAAATGAAGCCTCTCTCTCTCTCTCTCTCCATGATGCATAATTGTACACACATGGTATGGACTTGTTAGTTATACAAACTTCTATTCTGTTTGGCGGCTCTTGAATCCTCAATGCATGTCTGTGTGTATGTATTTGTATGTTGAATCAAACATGCTTTTTCTGTTTGAGGCTTTTTTATCAATTGTGTAAAGATACAGAAATAAGGTCCATGAGTTTTGCAGAGAATTTAGAAAGAGAGAAGCATGTCTCATCGCAAGTTTGAGCACCCAAGGCATGGCTCCTTGGGATTTCTTCCAAGAAAAAGGGCTGCTCGTCACCGTGGGAAAGGTTTCTAATTTTTCTTATATCCATGATATGTTTTAGTTGTTTTAGCTAATTTATGTAGTTTTGATATGTTGCAACTTAAATGACATATCTAGCCGTTTTATTTGTATTATTATTTGTTTAACATTTCATGACAAATGTGATTTGATTGATTGTTTCCAAATATTTTTATAATATGATGTCAAGAATATATTGTTTTTATGGTTTTAGTTGGTGCAATTATGCATCTTTGTTAACTTTTTTATATCTCAAAAAAAATTTAGTTCCTTTAATGCATTGCCTGCTCTGGATGTAGAAATTTATGTAGGGTGCCCTCGGCTCCTGACTTTTGGTCACTGGTTGTTAATGCAGTGAAGGCCTTCCCTAAGGATGATCCATCAAAGCCATGCAGGTTGACTGCTTTCTTGGGTTACAAGGCTGGGATGACACACATTGTTAGAGAAGTTGAAAAGCCAGGATCGAGTAAGTTTTTCATTTGCCCCTGCTTGGCAATGATTTTTTTTTCCGTATTTTCTTCAACTCCCCTATCAATCCCCGGGTTGTGGACTAACATGGTTGGTTATCCCCACTTATTTTTGTTTTGTCTGCATTCAAATGGGCAAGGCAGGGCAGAAATGTTTCTTATGCCAGTGATTTCTAAGTGAATAGCCAGCGTTTAAAGTTGAATTTTGTATGATTCTTTTTTTTTTTTTTTTTTCTTTTGCTGCTTGCTTCTGCAGTCATTTGGTGTTAGTTTACTTTTAGATGGCACTTCCGTCTTCCTACATTGCAAGTAAAGTAGCTTTTTGATTATCTTTCATTTCAAATATTTGTCTTGTTTTCCATATATTCTGCTGGCATAGAACTGTGTCAGATCACTGAAGTGATCTCATTGATTTAATTGGCAAAATACTAAGATATTATAATAAATAAGATGTGGAAGATTCTAGTTGGTCATTTTATAAATATGAGGTTGTGTTACTGATAAACTCCTTTTCACCCAGAGCTCCACAAAAAGGAAACTTGTGAAGCAGTGACAATTGTTGAAACTCCACCAATGGTTGTTGTTGGGGTTGTTGGTTATGTTAAAACACCCCGTGGCCTCCGCTCTCTTAGTACTGTTTGGGCCCAGCATCTTAATGAGGAGGTGAAGAGGAGATTTTACAAGAATTGGTGCAAGTCCAAGAAGAAGGCTTTCACAAAGTATTCAAAGAAATATGAAAATGATGAAGGTAAAAAGGACATTCAGGCACAGTTGGAGAAAATGAAGAAGTACTGCTCTGTGATTCGTGTCTTAGCTCATACCCAGGTATTTGAGTTTTGCTGTATTGTATGAAACTTCTTTACTTGTGCTTCCATTCAATTCCTGAAATAGCTTTGTTTCTGTGTTTTTGGTTGTAGATTCGAAAGATGAAAGGTCTTAAGCAGAAGAAGGCCCACCTGATGGAGATTCAGGTTAATGGTGGAGATGTTGCTAAGAAGGTAGATTATGCGTATAGCTTTTTTGAGAAGCAGATTCCCATTGATGCTGTGTTCCAGAAAGATGAGATGATTGACATTATTGGAGTGACCAAGGGTAAAGGTTACGAGGGTGTGGTGACCAGGTGGGGGGTAACTCGTCTCCCTCGCAAGACCCACCGTGGGCTTCGCAAGGTGGCTTGTATTGGTGCCTGGCATCCTGCTAGGGTTTCATTCACTGTTGCCAGGGCTGGACAGAATGGCTACCATCATCGCACAGAGATGAACAAGAAGATTTACAAGCTTGCAAAGGCTGGTCAGGAATCTCATTCCGGCCTCACTGAGTTCGACAGGTTTGAAATTCTTCCTTTACCCTATACTTACATTTTTACATCTTTCTTGTTAGTTTTGGGTTTTTCATGGTTTTCCTTTGGTCTTGTTTTGGAGCACTTCAATATTGCATTAGCTGGTTCAAATGAAGTACGTGCTGCTGCTCTTTGATTTAATGGCTTCTTGAACCTAGTCTGCCATGGTTCATCACTTTGAACTATGGACTGGCAGATTTTAGCATTCTTGAACCCTACGGAAACTTCAGAAACAACAAAATACAAGTGCCAGCTGATTTCCAGCTATGATTTCCTAATGGTTCCTTGGGCATTCCTGTTTTTTGATTTTAGGCTTTTAGCAAAAGGATGTTTAATGTTTTTTTTGGCCGCCTGCAGGACTGAGAAGGATATAACACCAATGGGAGGATTTCCGCATTATGGTGTGGTGAAAGATGATTACCTGATGATAAAAGGTTGTTGTGTGGGCCCGAAGAAGCGTGTTGTCACCTTGAGGCAGACTCTGCTGACACAGACGTCTAGGGTTGCAATGGAGGAGATTAAACTCAAGTTCATCGATACATCTTCCAAGTTTGGCCATGGCCGCTTCCAGACATCCCAGGAAAAGGCCAAGTTCTATGGACGGGTCAAAGCTTAAAAGGATTGAGAATGCATCTGTTACTATGAACTTTCATTTGCTTTTGAGTTATGTGAGAATTCTCTCATCTCCAAGGATGATTACAAATTTTGTGTTTCAATTACTGTTTTCAGTACTAGATCTTTTCTTTTATTGGTTAGTTGAAAATTTTTGGTTGTGTTTTATCGCAATGGATGAATGCTAAAATAAGAATATGTTTTGGTATGTTCTACTTCTGATATTGGTTCTATGTGTTTATTTGGTTTTTGCCCTTTTGACTGTAGAAATTAATTTTTGTTTGATTTTGCTCATTTATTTGGTTTGATTGATTTTTATTATAATTTTATCAAGAAAGTACGTAATATTTGTTAAAAAAGGAGTAACAAAAGGAATTTTTGAGTAGCGAGTACTTGGTGTTAATGCTTGATTTTGAGCACCACAACAACTCTTAGCTTAAAGATTTAAAAATTCCTTGTCAAAAAATTATTACAATATTTATACACCCAAAATTCAACAACTCTTAGCTTAAAGAAGATGATTGTTGGAAATAATCTTATTTAAAATTATTCATATTATGAATTTTGGTTGTATAAATATTGTAATAATTTTTTTCGGTCTTATTCTATTATATTTTTCTTATTAATTTTTCCATCTCTATTTTCTATATGTTTATAAAATTTAAATTTAAATAATTTGATTTGGAATCCATCTATTTAAACTTGTGTTATCTTCTAATGATTTGTGCCAAAAAATTATTGAGATTCTAAGTGACCTTTCATGGTTTTTAAAACATTACATAATTTAGTCCACTTATGTGCTTTTGCATAAAAAAAAGAAGATGTTGTTTTGCTTCAACTAAAAATAAATTTAAAAACAAATCTTGAAACAAATATGTCTCTCCTGCACCTCCCTTCCTTCTCTCTCACTGGTGGTCATGCTCCCATCCTCTCTGGTTGCTGGCTAACCCTTTCCGCCTCTCGCAGTCGTCGGTGAACAAATCAGTCTTTTATCTGAAAGATCTTAATCAGTAATTATGGAAATAACACACTTAAGTGCTCATGAGGGAAAAACTGGCAATTCAACTCTGTAAGATGCTAATTTAACAATTGACTTCATAGAAAAAGACCCCCCCAAAAAAAAAAAATTTAAAAATCTTTATTGAATGCTTTCTTTTATTCTATTTTCCATAATTACCATGTAATTATATATAGTTTTTGAGATAAATGTTTGAGGTTTGAGCTTATGGCAATAAGGTGTGTAAAGTTTTAACATGAACGAGACAAATCACAGTAATTGAGCAGACGAATGCGAAAGATTAAAGTATAGATTAATACAAAAAAGAAAATGAGTGTTTTTTTTTTTTGGGGGGGGGGGATATACTAACATATTAGAAAATAAATAAAACACTTGTCTGTTAAAAAAGTTCAGGATTACACTGCTAGTCCATCAAAGAAGTAGAGGACTCCACTATTTTGCTCGACATTGTAAGATTAAATTTATTTATTTAGTCATTATAATGACCTGATAAATGTGAATTATAAATTTAATAGGATTATATTATAAAAATTATTGTATGTATAACATTATAAAATTATTTACAAACATCTGAAGTTATCAAATTATATAATTACATGATAATTATGAAAAATATAATGAAAGAAAGCGTTAAAGATTATGCTATTATTTTTTTTAATAATTGGTGAAAGTCCTTAGGTTGAGCCACCAATTATAAACTTCACTATTTGCTACTATTTTATAAAAATTGAGATTTCAAAGTATTATTGAATAAGTGTGAAATCATCAAAAATTTTGAATCTGATAGGCTCCAATTATAAATTAAAATTTTAATTCTTGTAATGAACCCTCAATATTGCAAATTTTAGCTCTCATTTGAAATTTTCAATAAATTGTCATCAGTGAAATATCACTAATTGAAAATAGTGAAATTTCATTGACTAGATAGCAAGGAATATTGTGAAAATTTACATTTTTTTTTACAAATTGTAAGTTTATCATTAGTATTGTTTGATGAAATGAAAACAGAAATATAGATCAAAAGTTATTTATTTTTAATTTTTTTAAAATGATTGAGAGGAAAATCATTGAAGCATTTATTGTGGAGATATTTTGGCTAGGAATTGAGGGATACAAATATAAAAATTATAAGGGAAAATTAGTCTAAAATCCCTCTTCCATTTTAGTAATGGAAGATATTCATAATATTATTTTTTGATGTCTAAGGTCCCTCAACCCCACACCCATCTATCATAAAGAAAATTGATATATCTCACGCTCTCTATCTCTCACTCTCGCTATTCTTCTTTCTTTCTCGTCGATCTCAACGACGAGATCGCCTTTGCCTTCCCATCAATCTCTACCAGATTTATCTCCATCTATCAGTTCAAAACCCTAGATTTTTTTCTCTCTCTCTCTCTCTCTCTCTCTCTCTCTCTCTTTTCTTAGATCTATCTCTCTCCTTCTCTTCTTTTATCTCCGACTTCTCAATGCCGAGCTGGGTATTGGGTCGTTATGGGCCGAAGTGAAAAGGGCCGAGTAGAATGGCCATATAAGTTACTCCGGTTTGGAGAAGTAGCCTTGGAGTTAGACCGGTCACACAGCCGTGGTGGATAGCCCGGTCACGTAAGGTCTTATTTCTACTCCGGCTGAGTAGAGTAGTGTGAATGTTTCGGTCTTCAGTAATTACTTCGGTCATAGCATGTGGGAAACCGAGGTAAGCTATGGTTCTGAAGATAGTTCGGCTTAACTCCCTTATGGATAGCTCGGTCTTAGCATGGGAAAGCCGAGGTAAGGGAGAGTAAAGTAAGGGCCGAACTAACAATTACTCCGGTCATTTGGAGTCCGGCCATGGTAAAACCATCTCACTTGGTTTAAGCAGTGAGGGGGGTGTGGAAAGATAAGCATGATCTTTCAGGAGTATGAATCCTAGGAGGACTCTACATGGAGGAGTTAGAGTCCTACTAGGATTGTGCCACTCGAAACCTATAAAAGCTCACCCATATCACCTATGAAGAGGTAATACAACTTTTGCTCCCAGAATACATTGAGCTTTTGCCTACTTGTCTTGCTTACTGACTTAAGCATTGGAGAGGTTTCCGGCACACACCCGCCGGCTAGCTCACGTTTGTGTTTTCAGGTAGTGGAACGACGACGTACGGAGGAACGCAGACTTGATCAACAGGATTATACGAGAAGGTGTATTTCTTTCCCGTACAATTGGCGCCGTCTGTGGGAATTTAGACAAGAACAAACCTCTTGATCAAGTTATTTCTCTTTAAGAATCAATGGCGCACAACGGAGATTTATCACAGTCCGCCGTCGACGGACTAACGCCAGAGGGAGGTGCAAGGCGCGAAGGTCTCCCTTTGATCCCTCCTATGGCGGACTTAGAGCCACGACAGAATCCCAGGATGGATTCAAGGGGGAGAGGACGGACGAACAGCCCCCGTCACTCTCGTTCACAGAGTCCAGAGAGACAAAGACGGAGGATTGATCCTCAAACTTTGGAGGATCGCGTCAAGGAGCAAGATGAACTGATAAGACGGATGGCGGCGGACATGGAGTCCCTCAAGCGACAGATGAAGGGAAAAGAAGTGGCGACAGGAGAGGGGCGCAAACACAAGACGCCCCCTCGTCACTCGGAAGGTCGTGGTAGGAACACCACACCCTCGCAAGCAGAGAGTAAAACCCTCAGGACAGGCGATACTCAATCCAGGTCCTCCAGAACTCGTCACTGCAGGTCTGAGAGGACGAGATCTGAGAGATCCAACACGGAAGGAAGCACTTACTGGCCTTCACATACGCACCAAACAAGGTCTAGACAGACGGAATTTCCCAGATCATCCGACCTACGCACTGTGCTAGAAGAGAAGGCACGATGGAGGGAAGACGCCAGGGCACGTGATCCACATAGAGTTTCTGCTTTACAGCGGTTGGCTCCTCGGACGCATGGAAGCGTCGAGGTTGGAATGCCTATACCGCGCCCTGCCTACGAACCAACAGACAAGGCGTTGGCGAGGCTGCAGACCTCACCGTTTATTCCTGCGATTGAGAACGCGCCCCTACCATCAGGCTTCCTTCAGCCCAAATTCACTACATATGACGGGAAGACGGACCCCTATTCACACTTGAGCCACTTTCGCCAGGTTATGGCTGTATACCGGCGAAACGAAGCTTTGATGTGCATCCTCTTCCCATCCAGCCTGGGCGACTTGGGCTTGACTTGGTTTGAAAAACTCCCAGAAGGCAGCATAGCCTCCTGGGCACAATTGGCGGAAGCGTTTGTCACAAGATTCAGAACAAACACCAAAACTCCGGTGGAGATCGACCAGTTACTCTACATTGACATGGGTGACAAAGAGACCCTAAGATCCTACAACAGTCGCTACTGGGAGACATTCAACCAGATTGGGGATTGTCCCACCAATCTCGCCATTGCACAGTACAAGAGAGGACTTCCAGTCAGAAACAGACTAAGGGACTCAATCACCATGACGCCACCCCTCACCATGGAGGCCCTAATGGAAAGAGTGCATCAGCACATCAGGGTGGAGGAAGATGGCGCACGTGCCAAAGCAAAATCTGGCGCGACCGCAGTACCAGAGAAGAAGGCCTCAGCAAAGGTCAATGCGGTAGACCGACCGAACAGAAACGGACGTGGCAGACGAGACAACGGAGAAGACCAGGACAAAAGATGGTTGAGGGTCCGCACTACCATAACCACAGTCTTCAAGAAACCGATCTACCGAATACTTAGCGAGATTCGAGACGAGCCTTTCGTCAAATGGCCAGCCAAGCTAGGCGAGGCACAGAAGGACTACGACGACAGATCACGGTGCACCTTCCACAAAGAAAAGGGGCACCGCACTGAGAATTGCACGCCATTGAGGCAGCATCTGGAAGAGTTGGTGGCAGCAGGCCACCTGGACAAATACATTGAATGAGGGGCACAGCCAGCCCCCAAGACCACAACAACCCTAATGGGATGCCGATCGACGCCCCATCTCAAGGCGTGATCAATGTGATACATGGAGTCTTTGAACCTGAGCGTGTATGCGAGCTCAGAGGATCAATCAAAAAGGCTGAACACTTTAGAGAGGTGCTAAGTGCCCAACCTACTACAAAGAAGGGGAAGACAGAGACCACAAATGTCATGTCTTTTTCAGATAAAGACTTGGCAAGGATCTATTGCCCCCACAACGATGCCTTGGTTGTCACTCTCCGAGTCAAGGATTTTGACGTCAAGCGGATTCTGATTGACCAAGGTAGTTCATGTGAAATCATGTACTACGAAACATTCAAACAGCTGAAGCTGCAAGACAAAGACTTGGCACCTGCTATATCCCCCCTAATTGGATTTAACTCCATGCCAGAATGGCCCATCGGCAAAATAATCCTCCCAGTCAGAGCAGGGAGTGTGACAAAACAAGTGGAGTTCTGGGTGTTGAAAGTCCCTTCCACTTACAACATCATTTTGGGCAGAACATGGCTGCATGCCATGCGATCAGTGGCGTCATCCGACCACCAAGTAATGCGATTCCCCTACGACGCCGGAGTAATAGAAGAGGTCTATGGAGACCAGATCATGTCGAAGCAGTGCTTTGCCATGGTAAACGGCAGCCGCGCTGCCAAAGGATACGTTCATTCGATGGAAGAACCTGAAAGTAATGAACTGTTCGCAGACATGGGCACAGCGGCCAGTAAGAAAGCAGTGGAAGACTTGGTGGAGGTAAAAATCGATGAAAAGAACCCGGATAAGTTCTTTTTACTTGGTTCATCGTTGACCAGCACTGAGAGGTTAGAGGTCTTGGAATTTTTGACCTCTAACATCGAAGTGTTTATCTGGACTCCATACGACATGCCAGGCATTGATCCAAACTTCATCTGCCATCAACTCAATGTCCACCCATCCGCCAAACCAATCATTCAGCGCACCCGCAGATCGGCACTCCACCACGCCGAGATAGTAGCGGAAGAAGTGGGAAACTTGTTGGAGGCTGGGGCAATCAGAGAAGTGCACTACCCCAGATGGATCTCTAACACAGTCGTAGTGCCAAATAAAAATGACAAGTGGCGCGTCTGCGTTGACTACAAAACAGTCAACAAGGCTTGCCCCAAAGATAGCTTTCCCCTACCACGGATAGATCAACTGGTAGACCTAACGGCTGGGCACAACCGACTTAGCTTTCTGGATGCTTACAGAGGCTATCACCAAATCGCCATGCATGAACCAGATCAGGAAGTGACGTCCTTCACAACTCCAACAGGTCTATACTGCTACAAGGTCATGCCCTTTGGCCTAAAGAACGCAGGGGCGACATTCCAGAGAATGGTCACCAAGATGTTTGAACCACTGTTAGGCAGAACGATGGAGGCTTACATCGATGATATGGTGGTCAAGAGCAAGGATGAGAATGACCACCTCAAGGACCTAGGTGAGATGTTTGAGATCCTGAAGAAGCATAAGTTACACCTCAACGCGTCAAAGTGTGCCTTCGGAGTAGGATCAGGCAAATTCCTAGGCTTCTTGGTGACCAACCGAGGTATAGAAGCAGACCCTTCTCAGATTAAGGCAATACAGGACCTAGAGAGGCCAAATTCAGTGAAGGAAGTGCAACATCTCACCGGCATGGCGGCCGCACTCAATCGGTTTATAAGCCGGTCGTCAGACAGACTGCGACCATTCTTCCAAGCTCTGAAAGCCAAGTTTGAGTGGGACGACGAATGCGACCGAGCTCTGGAAAGCTTGAAGGAGTACATGTCTTCTCCACCACTACTTGTAACCCCAATTCCAGGAGAAGAACTATTCTTATACCTGGCAGTCTCTCAGCACGCAATCAGCGCAGTGTTGGTCCGCGCAGAAGGAATCCAACATCTGCCCATCTACTATGTTAGCAAAACACTGCTAGACGCCGAAACAAGGTATTTGCCACTGGAGAAACTGGCATTGGCCTTGATGATGGCCTCAAGAAAATTGTCGCATTACTTTCACGCCCACACTATAGTTGTTTTCACAGCCTTCCCATTAAAGGCTTTATTTGAAAGGGCGAACTTTTCTGGGCGAATTCTGAAGTGGGCAGTAGAGTTGGGACAATACGACATCAAGTTCCAACCTAGAACCGCAATAAAAGCTCAAGCATTGGCGGATTTTGTCGCAGAGTTCACTCCTGGAAGTCATCATATCTGCCCAGTCGACCTGACTGAAACAACCGAAATAGGGATGGAAGTTGACGTCGGAATAACGCAACCCCTAGCAATGGTAACTCAGTCAAGTCCCAAGGCAGACCAGAATATTACAAGGAAGGAAGAAGCGAACCATGCTACACCAAGTCAAGACTCACCTACAAAACAAGACTTGGTACAATCAGATAGCAAGGGGCAGACAGCAAGCATGGACCTTGGAGAAGACATCAGCAACCAGGAAGATCCTAAGGCATCATCCGATCCCTCCACTTGCTGGAAGCTGTTCGTTGGGGAGATGTGGAAGCTCTTTGTGGATGGAGCATCCAACCGACATGGAGCAGGACTTGGCATAGTCCTCATCTCTCAAGACGGCCTAGTAGTGGAGCAGGCAGTCAACCTTGGCTTCCCAGCATCAAACAACGAAGCGGAGTATGAAGCGCTTCTTGCAGGTCTCAAATCGGCATTTTACATGAAGGCCACCGAACTAATGGTTTACAGCGACTCACAACTAGTGGTAAACCAAATTTCAGGCGACTATGAAGCAAAGGATGACAGAATGGCTAAGTACCAAGAGCTGGTCAGGACAGAGATCAAGAAGTTTGAAGTGGTGAGGATAGAACAGATCGGCAGAGAGGAAAACAGCAGAGCAGACGAGCTAGCAGGCTTCGCCTCAATGGCAGATACCTCCATCCCTCACCCATTACTGATCGACTACCTGCCAAGACCAAGCATTGAAGACCCAGAAGCGGAAGAGGTATGTTGTGCAGAGTTAGGTCCTTCTTGGATGGATCCCATCATATTGTTCCTAAAAGATGGCACCCTACCTGAAGACAAGAAAGAAGCCAACAGAATAAGAGCAAAGTCGCAGTGATTTTGGCTCTCTCCATCCTTGGCATTATACAAAAAGTCGTTCTCAGGACCTTACTTAAAGTGTGTTCACCCCAGCAAAGTGGAAGCATTTCTGTTCGAAATATATGAGGGTGTATGCGGCAGCCATCAAGGAGGAAGATCATTGGCATACCGAGCGATTTCACAAGGATACTGGTGGCCATACATGCAGGCGGATTCAGAGAAGTATGTCAAAAAATGCGAAAAGTGTCAGAAGTTTGCGCACCAAATACACCAACCCGCCAGAGAACTTCTACCTCTCACTAGCCCATGGCCCTTTGCAATGTGGGGTCTAGACATAGTAGGGCCACTTCCAACAGCACCAGGCAACAGGAAGTTCTTTCTTGCGGCAACCGACTACTTCACAAAGTGGGTGGAAGCTGAAGCCTTGGCGTCAATCAAGGAAAAAGATATGAAGAAGTTTGTTTGGCAGAACATCATCACTCGCTTTGGCATACCAAAAGCACTGATCTCAGACAACGGCACTCAGTTCGAGGGCAGAATTTTCAAAGGCTTTTGTGAAGAGTACAAGATAGAGTTCTACAATTCTACACCGGCATATCCCCAAGCAAATAGTCAGGCGGAGGCATCAAACAAGGTAGTCTTGGATGGATTAAAGAAAAGGTTAGAGAAAGCCAAAGGCAAGTGGGCAGAAGAGCTCCCCCATGTTCTATGGGCTTACCGCACCACGCCTCGACGATCAACAGGAGAGACACCGTTCTCCTTAGCTTATGGCATGGAAGCAGTCATCCCATTAGAAGTTGGCCTCCCCACAATCCGAAGCGAAAACTTTGATCCAGACTTAAATGCTGAAGCCATAGCATTGGAGCTTGACCTTGCGGAAAAAACAAGAGACAGAGCATTAGTTCACATCGCCTCCTATCAACAAGAACTATCCAGAAAATATAACAAAACAGTGCATCCAAGACAATTCAAGATCGGCGATTGGGTACTGCGCAAAGTTATGGGAAACACATTGGTACCAGGAGATGGTAAGTTGGGGCCTAATTGGGAAGGACCTTACAAAGTGGTTGGATTAGCAGGCAAAGGGGCATACCACTTGGAAGATAAGGACGGCAAAGCAATTCCCAGGCCATGGAACACTGCCAATCTCAAGTTGTTTTATTTCTAGCTTTTTTTCTTTTAAGTATGTGTAATTTTTTACTTTATCAATAAAACAAGTCGATTCTTTTTTAGCATAATTGTTTTCAGTAGAAAGTAGCTTTAGTAAGCTAGGAGCATTGTAAACATGGTTGGCCGGAATAACCAACTATGAACCTTTCCTAAGCCCAGGATAAGGATCCAGGCTGCAGGACGTTTGGTCGAAATAACCAAACACTTTATTCTAAGTTGGCTGGAAAAACTAACTTAGAGGTTGGCTGGATTAAACCAACACCCTTCCTAAGCCCAGGATAAGGATCCAGGCTGCAGGACGTTTGGTCGGAATAACCAAACACTTTATTCTAAGTTGGCTGGAAAAACCAACTTAGAGGTTGGCTGGATTAAACCAATACTCTGTACTCTTCAGCCGAAGTATGGGTATGGCTGAAGAGTGGTTGGCTGGACTAAACCAACACTTTGTACTCTTCAGCCGAAGTATGGGTATGGCTGAAGAGTGGTTGGCTGGACTAAACCAACACTTTGCACTCCTCAGCCGAAGTATGGATATGGCTGAAGAGTGGTTGGGTGGATTAAACCAACTCTTTGTACTCTTCAGCCGAAGTATGGGTATGGTTGAAGAGTGGTTGGCTGGATTAAACCAACTCTTTGTACTTTTCAGCCGAAGTATGGGTATGGTTGAAGAGTGGTTGGCTGGACTAAACCAACACTTTGTACTCCTCAGCCGAAGTATGGGTATGGCTGAAGAGTGGTTGGCTGGATTAAACCAACTCTTTGTACTCCTCAACCGAAGTATGGGTATGGTTGAAGAGTGGTTGACTGGATTAAACCAACTCTTTGTACTCTTCAGCCGAAGTATGGATATGGCTGAAGAGTGGTTGGCTGGATTAAACCAAATCTTTGTACTCTTCAGCTGAAGTGTATGGCTGAAGAGTGGTTGGCTGGATTAAACCAACTCTTTGTACTCTTCAGCCGAAGTATCTATATCGGCTGAAGAGTGGTTGGCTGGATTAAACCAACACTGGATACTCTTCAACCGAAGTAGCTATATCGGCTAAAGAGTGGTTGGCTAGTAAGTTAGATAGCTAAAACCGAGATCACAGTTAAGCAAATGAGTTCATGGAAAATTCTACAAGTGCAAGCGTACAGCATAGAACCGGAATAAGAGTTGGCACAGAAGATTTTTTCATTCAAGTGAAAAGCAAATACAACCGAGGGGCCGCAGCCCGGTTACAAGTTCCAGAACAAAAGAAAAAGAAAAATGAAAAATCAACGGAAGAGGTCATCAAGTTCGGCATCAAACTCCGCATCAGCGTCAACACGAAGACGGGTTTGAGGTGGGAGCTCGGTCTCAGCTTGGACCTCGGTACCAACAGACAGCACCGTATCACTGGGCAACTCATCAGTTAGTTCTTCAACTGTTGGCACCAGCCGAACTGATTGATCATTCGCTTGCTCGTTGACGACCAGAGTGTCAGTTGGTTCATCTTCATCTTCAGAATCTGTTTCAGTGCCTGAATCCTCTTCAAGAAATTGCTTTTAAAGATCGGCAGCATATTGAGCCAGCGAAGCCGGAATAGAATACTGTGGAGCATTGTAGACCTCGGTGTCGGGCGTACAACCGAGCCGCTCCACAGCACTCCTCCAGCCGCATTTGAAGAAGAGATCTTTGGCGGCGTCGCACTGTTTGGAATAGGAGTCCTTAGCCTTCTTGAAGCCTCGTTTTTCGGCTCCTTTCATGTCCTCCTTCAGTTGGTTTATTTCGGCGTCTTTCTTTTTCTCATTTTTTGCCAGCAGGCGCAGGTATTTGTCTTTTGCCTCGGCGGCAACCTTCTGCTTCTCGGCCTCAGCCGAACTAACCACTTCGGTCAAACGACCGTTCTCTGCACGTAGCTCGGCTAGCTGTTTTTTTGCTTTCTCCAGCTCGGCCGATTTAGCTTCGGCCTCTGCCATGGCCTCCCTTGTGCTCCTTCTGAGCTCCAGCACTCTCCTGTGGGTGAGGTTGTTTTTCTGAATGGCCTGCAAAGGAATAGTAATTTTCTTGTTAACCGAAGTGGAAGATCAAAGAATTAGATAGAGCGAAAGACAGTGATACTTACTAGGATCATTGATTTTGTTGCAGACCGAATGGACTTCAATTCGGTGTTGAGCTGCTTTTGGTGGTGCTCCATGTCCTTTGGAAGGCACACACTCTTGGCAAGGTTGAATGCCAACAAGTGGTCCTTCTCAGCAACAACCGAGTCAGTTTCCTGGATAACTCGGTTGTTGAAGGTCAGTTCTGGAACCCACTTGGAAGAGGTAGCACGGTCAGATTGCTCCGGTTGGGGGCTTGGTTGAATGCTTGGGGGAGGACTTGGGGGCAAAACGGTCTCATCCTCGTCGACAAGTCGTGGCCCGGTTTGGCTAGTCCGGGCACGCTTGTTTCGGCGAGAGGAAGATGGCTGTTGGGATGGAAGGGCCACCACGATCTCAGTGGTCTGGCCGGTTTGTGGTACTTCGACTGGGTTCGTTGCGGTTAGCATTGCCTTCAGCCTGTTCCTCTTGGCCATCTCTTGTTCGGCAGTAAGTGGCACCAAGTTGACTTGAGGCAAGTTTGGGTCGGTTCTGGTGCTTCTTCAAGGAGAAAGTCTGTCACCCTCGCTTTTCGGCGACCGCTGTATCGGTAGGTCGGCTCGAAATTTAGAAGTTTTGCCCAACTTCTCTCCTTAACTCTTAGTGCGGCACGCAGAGCACCAAGGTTGGGGTAGCCGTAATTTGATAGGAGATGGGCTTTATCTGCAAAAAACGACAACTGTTAGTTCGGTTCAGAAGAGAAAGCCGAAATAAAGAAAAGTGAGAGACACAACCGAAGTATGTATACCAGGTTCTCCTTTTTTCCAGTTTATTCTTCGGCCAGGAATCTGGGCTTGATGGTCTTCAAAATTCCCAGAGACCCAAAAAAAAATCATCATCGTTCAAGTCTTTGTCCGGTGTGTGTTTTATTATTTTCTCTCGGCCACGGCGTATTCTTAAATAATAACACCAGCCATCATTTTTTGATCCTATGGAGTATTGATGGAGTATTTCGACTAAACCAAGGTTGAGACCGGTTTGGTGGTTCAGTGCGGCTATTCCCATTATTATGCGGTATGTATTGGTGGATAGCTGGGTTGGGCACAGTCTGGTTTGCCTTAGGAATTCGCATATTAAAGGTTGGACTGGGAATCTAAGTCCGGTTTCTATTATTGATTGAAGGGTAAAGGGGACAAAGCCTTCGTTGTCCCATGGGTCAACGTCTTGTTCGGCCAAGGTAAGGTTTACATCGGCTGGGATGTTGAAATCCTTTCGGAATTCGGCTAGGCCTCCTGGGGTTTCTACTAGAACCTATATTTCCCCATTTATTGTATAAGTTAAAAATAATTTAGCTCGGTTGAGAAGATGTGCTCAGAAGCTCAGTTGAGTGCGCAGAAGGGGTGCCTGGGCAACCTAAGTCTGCAAAGTGGAAAACAAGGGGTTAAGCACAGATCATTGGACTGTGCTACAAAAAAACAAAGCAAGAAACAGGAAGTCTTACTTCGGCCACATAAGGTGCTACAGGATCTATCTCGGTTTTAACAAGGTGCTCGTTATTTCGGCTCGGCAAGACGTTTTGGTTATCTCGGTTGTACCTATGGGTTTTGTTACTCCGGTTGGGCATCAAGGGGCAACTTTCTGAGTTCGGTTTAGAAACTGAGAAAGCTGGCTTAGCCCCAGGCTTAGCTCGGTCGAGGGCCAAAACTTCTAGTTCGGTGCGTTTTCATTTCGGCTAAATGTGAATCAGTTGGGGGCCTATTGAAACTATTGTTATGTGTACAAGTGCTAGTTCGGTTCCAGTTTACCTAAATCTTTATATAAGCAAAAACAATTCCCTTGTTCGGGTGGACGTGTTTTTGGATCAAATCAGTGTTCTACTGGCTGTTACTTGAAGATTCATGAGGTTCTTATGAAGTTTTTCCAGAAACTAAGCATGAAAGAAGTGTTTTGCAAAAACATGAAACAAACTACAGATTATTGAGCAAAGTACAGAAAACATGGGAAAAATAAGGAAAGCAAGATAGATATACTTACCAGATGAGAGATTGAGGATGGAAATGGAAGCAACGGCAGCAGGAACACGAATTTCAGAGGTGCGAGGTTGAAGTACAGTAAGAGCTGAAGAAGTGAGAGAGGAGAGGGTGAATAGTTGGTGAGTGATTTGAAAAGTGAAGAGGTTTTTTTGTTTTGGTAAGAAGCCCTAAGGCGGGAACTGTTCAAAATTGCGAAGTACGAGGGCAGCGGGACAGCTGTGGAGAGCTAATCAGAGCATGCCACGTGTCATTGGAAGGACAATCGATTCAGTTTCTATAAACTGAAGAGACATTTTGACCGGACGTGCACAGCTCGGCCGGAAAGGGTCTTAGCTCGGCTGGAAAGGCTAACGGGTGTTTTTAGCTCGGCTGGAGAAGTTAGGACTGTAGCTCGGCTGGTAGACAGGTAATCCCAATCATGCTTTGCAGATGGAATTAAGGGCAATTGAGAAGGTAATTTATATGCAAATTGGGCCGAGCTGGGTATTGGGCCGTTATGGGCCGAAGTGAAAAGGGCCGAGTAGAATGGCCATATAAGTTACTCCGGTTTGGAGAAGTAGCCTTGGAGTTAGACCGGTCACACAGCCGTGGTGGATAGCCCGGTCACGTAAGGTCTTATTTCTACTCCGGCTGAGTAGAGTAGTGTGAATGTTTCGGTCTTCAGTAATTACTTCGGTCATAGCATGTGGGAAACCGAGGTAAGCTATGGTTCTGAAGATAGTTCGGCTTAACTCCCTTATAGATAGCTCGGTCTTAGCATGGGAAAACCGAGGTAAGGGAGAGTAAAGTAAGGGCCGAACTAACAGTTACTCCGGTCATTTGGAGTCCGGCCATGGTAAAACCATCTCACTTGGTTAAGCAGTGAGGGGGGTGTGGAAAGATAAGCATGATCTTTCAGGAGTATGAATCCTAGGAGGACTCTACATGGAGGAGTTAGAGTCCTACTAGGATTGTGCCACTCGAAACCTATAAAAGCTCACCCATATCACCTATGAAGAGGTAATGCAACTTTTGCTCCCAGAATACATTGAGTTTTTGCCTACTTGTCTTGCTTACTGACTTAGGCATCGGAGAGGTTTCCGGCACACACCACCGCTAGCTCACGTTTGTGTTTTCAGGTAGTGGAACGACGACGTACGGAGGAACGCAGCCTTGATCAACAGGATTATACGAGAAGGTGTATTTCTTTCCCGTACATCTACTATTCACTTTGCTCTCGCTATAGTGTGATACCAACCAATTCGCGAATCGTGCATTGCAGTTTACGCGGTGCAAAATGTAACTTAATTAGTTGAAGTTATATTGATTTGTACTAATTTATACTGTTTTATTAATTAATTATGGTTTAAACTTTAAAATTTATAATTTATTTTCAAAATTATTCTACTCCGCTATAATACATATATATTTTTTAACCTGTAATGAACTATCAAAGTAAAAAATAAATATGAAAAAGATTTAATATATAAAATTTATTACAAATTAATAGTTATATATATATGAAAAATATTATGTAAAATTAATTTGTGTTATATAGACGAAAAATATTATGCAAATTAGTGTTATATATTATACAAAGACTTGATAATTAGTTAGAATATTTTTTAATTTGCTAATCTGTCCAAAACTGCTCAAACCACAATTTGTCAATCCATCAATCTGCTAATCTACTATTTAGTTTATAATGTTACTTTCAAAACGTCCGAATCATACGCGCACATATCTTAATCTCTTATTTGACAATTGGTTAAAATAACTAGAAAATTTAAAAATAAATAGAAAAAGGTTAACTTATTCTTCCTCTTTTTTTCTTACATATTTTTTTTATAAAAAATTATTAAAAAATAAATTCTCAAACAAATCCTAATATAATTATATAATCAAGTTGATTAGAGTGGGTGGTACACGCGCCTTCATTTACATGTTGGAGCCACCTAATGCATTGCTTTATTGGCATGCCTTAGAAGCCCTTTTACTATTTTTTGTTTTTTTTTTACTTTTCATATTTTATTTATTTTCAAATTTTGCAATCTTTTTGTTCTTTACCAACAGCTGCATAGGAATAAGAACCATTCATATAATATAAATGAGCTTCCATCTTTTTAATAATGCTTCGTAGGGGCACCTCCAAAGCTGTTGATTTTTTTAAAAAATTTATTTATTAATTTTAAAGTGTCGGAATGCCTTAGAGCTAGCTTTAAATCTTTTGGGATCATGCTTGTTCTTTCATATATGGGTACCCTTTTCATTTCAAATTGATTTCTATGCATTAGATGATTAATTTGTTCTTTCAAGTACCCTTGAATCAAACAATGGGATGCGGCGGACACTCATAATTTGTGGAAAGAAAGAAAGAATAAAATAAAGTGAAAGAAACTATATTTATTATTATTTTTTTTTTGTTTGGGATAGGAAAATGAGATTAAAGTGAATAGGTATTTTGGTCAAAATATTTGCGCATGTAGTTTATGTTAATAGAAGATAGGAAAATTACATCTCAAAGAAATATTTGAACATAAACATCACTTTCAATAAAAGATGCAGTGCTCCACATGTTTATCCCTTGGTCTCAATAATCTAATGAAGTTGAGATGTTCCCCACAAGACCTCAACATATTTGCTAAGCTGAACAATGAGTACCCATGTAAAAGGTTTGCTGCCCATAAGAGAGCCAGGTCACCAAAGATAATGACACTTCAAAGGCTTCCAAGAAATTGATATGGGCTACACACTAAAACATTGTTAACATTACCTAACCGGAGTTTGGTTATGATGCTCAAGTCAGTAATCAAAGCAGAGCAAAAGAACAAGAGCAAGACTATAAAGAGATATGTGAGCAGAGTTACTGCCCCCTTACCAGAGTATATGATCTATTCCTATAATGCCCATTGCCTCCAATCCTGCATAGTCATAACTGCCTTGCTCAATCTTCTCTCGAGATCAAGCTCAACTATTCTATGAGGGTTGCTATTATGTTACATGGAATCCTTGAGAAGAAGGTGTCCGGCCGATGCTCTAATATGGGTTGTGTGGCCTTGCTCGGCTCGAACGATTCTCTGTCCGACCATGATCTATGTGATATGTTTAGCCCACTTTAGTCTCCATCACACTTAGAATGAATTTGTTATTGAATAGTTTGAAATATATTCGTAGACTTCTAACAACTTAAGCTTTTACATTTCGTCTTCGTTTGATTCTTTCTTCTCTCTCGTTGTATGGATTTTTTGCATTAGGATTACATGTGAGGAAAAATGTTGAATATCTTCATATGTATTGTTAAATCTATTTCCCAACTGTTTGTTTAAGTTCTTAGCATAATTGATGATTTATCATTTGGACACATATGAACCTTTTTTTTGTGAACAGTTTCCACAAAAGCCACATCAGAGAGAAAGAGAGAATCCTATTTGAAGGCATGCTAATACAAGAGCACTTTTTCCCATGTGTGATGGGGTCATTTGTGTTTCTTTTAAGATAGAGAGATGGGCTCTGAATAAGTTTCAAATTAATACAAAGCACTTTTTTCCATGTGAAGGGATGGATCATGGATTTTTCTTTTCTTTTCTTTTCTTTTCTTTTCTCTTGTAGTGGAAGATCAACAGAAAATATGTATCTCTAGCTTTTTCTTTTCAGCCCTCTCTTTAAGACTATTCCATCTTCTTCTAATAAAGCTCAAATACACACATTACAATGATAGATGGTCCCAGGCCTGTAGCCTAAGGTAGGAGAAAGAACAAAAGCATAAGAAAAAGAAGAAAAAGCTTCCTTGGTTTCCCTCTTCCATGCAACCTATCTATACAACACAATTATATATAGATCATTAAAAAAGAAAAACAACAACAACAATGTAATGATAAATGAATAATCATCATCTTTTACTTCTTACATTCACTGTTGTTGCAGGCACATGTTTCCAACCCCAACATGGGGACAAAATCATAGAGATGACAATAGGGTAATATAGAAAATTGCCCTTGTGTATTTATAATGTATACATATATATCAAGATATAGGGCCGGTCTTGAAGCAATGGTAAAGTTTTCTTTATTGTAACTTGGGCATCATGGATTCAAATCACGAGAACAATATATTTGATCTGTAAATACGAGAGTAAGACTGTATACATTTGACTTTTTTATATCTAACAGTAATGAGAATTTCGTGTATTGAAACTATATTTTTTATACATAAAAGTACACAACGTGTATAAATGCCCCAAGTTTAGTATTACAAGATCACAACACTACTATAAATTATCATTTATAATTAAATTGTTATTTCCAGATAAGAAAGAAAGATGCAATTTTAGTATTATGATCTTTAATAAGAAGCCAATATTGCCAGTTTTCTCCTCAGTCTCAATCTTAAGTCATTTTCAAGCTTTGGAATAGTGATAGAATACTTTGTAATAGTGGCATGCACTGATCATCATTTATCAAAAGTTACCCCCAAAAAAAAAAAAGGAGAGAGAGAGAGAAAGGAAGAAAGAAAGAAAAAGAACAGAAAAGAAAAGAAAGTGCAATTATCAAAAGAATAAATAAGAAATTCTCTGACTGTTGAAAGTGCAATTTCATCATTACTCACTCAAAGAAAAAGAGTATCCTTTGATTAAAGCTAAAGGGCAATTTTGTCATATGAAAAAAGAAAGAGACAGTGAGGAAAGAGATGTGGAATCAACTTTACTTTTCTCCTAATCTGAACTTTAAATTTCTGTTACCCAACGGCTGTTTTTTTAATTTCAATTCCCACAAAACCTTCTTCTCTGCTTTTCCCTTTTTTTTTTTTTTTTTTAATTATTTATTTATTATTTTTCACTCTTAGCTTTGCTTAAAGAAGCTCATGATACATACATGCAGATATAGCTCAAAACAAAACCATCTTTAGAACATTCTCAATCCTCCTCTTTTCTCTTCACTCTGTGTGTGTGTGTGTGTGTGAGAGAGAGAGAGAGAGAAGGAAAAGGCGAGGCTTTTAAATGCTAAAAGATTGAACTCACAGACCTAGGGTTTCACAGCGAACATATAGTGCGCCGCGTTCTCGTCTCTCGTTCTCTCTAGAATCTGATTCGAGGTAATATCGTTCAATTTTTTGAAATTTAATCGAATTTTAGTTGCCGAGAAAGCTGAGGAAACGAGAAGGAATTTGAGTTTTTAATCTTATGATGGTTTTGGTTCTCGAAATTAACTCTTCTACTAGTTAAATTTTGCTGAAATTTTACTGTACCATTGAGATAGTTTGTTATTTGTTTATGTACTTACATTTCCCTCATTTTCTTAGCAATCAAACAGTGTTTGGCGATTATTACTGTCTGATTACATAGATCTGATGGCTGGGATCCTCCTGTTAGATTGTGTATGAATCCAATGCAAGCTTGTGACTTAGATCGATCTATCTATCTGTCTATATATGTATATGGAAGTGAAAAAAGTTACATGTTCTACATCTCACATCTATATACACGGATAAAAATAGGGTTAATTATATTTTGTCCCTTTTTATATATGTTTTAACTTCTGGATAATAAGTTGATTTAGGTTTTCATTTCCTGATTACTGGTATTTTATTACTTTTTTAGTTTTAAAAATTTGTATGTAAATTATGAAAGAATTTCATGTATTAATTGGAGTGCCTTGCCATTTGAAGACATTTTGATGTTACCCTTTTCCATGTGATGCTTGAAATGTCCTCCCATAAACTACATAATCAAGGCTGGAGTCTCAATAGGGTGCTCTTTCACCAGTACTCCAATTTGGGTATTTGGAAAGAAACTGAATATTTACTAAAACAAGTAGTATTTTTGTAAAAATTTCTTTTGAAGGTTTTTAGTTGATTTTGTACATCCTAATTTTTGGTCTCGTGTCCCCATTTGAGGAGGAAATATTCATTACTTGATATTATTGATTTTTTTGGCATTTTATAAACTATAATATATTATGCTTGAATTAGTTGCGAAGGTTTGAAATGAAGCCCCTCTCTCTCTCTCTCTCCATGATGCATAATTGTACACACATGGTATGGACTTGTTAGTTATACAAACTTCTATTCTGTTTGGCGGCTCTTGAATCCTCAATGCATCTGTGTGTATGTATTTGTATGTTGAATCAAACATGCTTTTCTGTTTGAGGCTTTTTTATCAATTGTGTAAAGACACAGAAATAAGGTCAATGAGTTTTGCAGAGAATTTAGAAAGAAAGAAGCATGTCTCATCGCAAGTTTGAGCACCCAAGGCATGGCTCCTTGGGATTTCTTCCAAGAAAAAGGGCTGCTCGTCACCGTGGGAAAGGTTTATAATTTTTCTTATATCCATGATATGTTTTAGTTGTTTTAGCTAATTTAAGTAGTTTTGATATGTTGCAACTTAAATGACATATCTAGCCGTTTTATTTGTATTATTATTTGTTTAACATTTCATGACAAATGTGATTTGATTGATTGTTTCCAAATATTTTTATACTATGATGTCAAGAATATATTGTTTTTATGGTTTTAGTTGGTGCAATTATGCATCTTTGTTAACTTTTTTTATCTCAAAAAAAATTTAGTTCCTTTAATGCATTGCCCGCTCTGGATGTAGAAATTTATTTAGGGTGCCCTCAGCTCCTGACTTTTGGTCACTGTGGTTGTTAATGCAGTGAAGGCCTTCCCTAAGGATGATCCATCAAAGCATGCAAGTTGACTGCTTTCTTGGGTTACAAGGCTGGGATGACACACATTGTTAGAGAAGTTGAAAAGCCAGGATCGAGTAAGTTTTTCATTTGCCCCTGCTTGGCAATGATTTTTTTTTTCCGTATTTTCTTCAACTCCCCTATCAATCCCCGGGTTGTGGACTAACATGGTTGGTTATCCCCCCACTTATTTTTGTTTTGTCTGCATTCAAATGGGCAAGGCAGGGCAGAAATGTTTCTTATGCCAGTGATTTCTAAGTGAATAGCCAGCGTTTAAAGTTGAATTTTGTATGATTTTTTTTTTCTTTTGCTGCTTGCTTCTGCTGTCATTTGGTGTTAGTTTATTTTTAGATGGCACTTCCGTCTTCCTACATTGCAAGTAAAGTAGCTTTTTGATTATCTTTCATTTCAAATATTTGTCTTGTTTTCCATATATTCTGCTGCCATAGAACTGTGTCAGATCACTGAAGTGATCTCATTGATTTAATTGGCAAAATACTAAGATATTCGAATAAATAAGATGTGGAAGATTCTAGTTGGTCATTTTATAAATATGAGGTTGTGTTACTGATAAACTCCTTTTCACCCAGAGCTCCACAAAAAGGAAACTTGTGAAGCAGTGACAATTGTTGAAACTCCACCAATGGTTGTTGTTGGGGTTGTCGGTTATGTTAAAACACCCCGTGGCCTCCGCTCTCTTAGTACTGTTTGGGCCCAGCATCTTAATGAGGAGGTGAAGAGGAGATTTTACAAGAATTGGTGCAAGTCCAAGAAGAAGGCTTTCACAAAGTATTCAAAGAAATATGAAAATGATGAAGGTAAAAAGGACATTCAGGCACAGTTGGAGAAAATGAAGAAGTACTGCTCTGTGATTCGTGTCTTAGCTCATACCCAGGTATTTGAGTTTTGCTGTACTGTATGAAACTTCTTTTTTTTTTTTTTGATCAGCAAAGAAAAATTCCATTAAAAACATGAAATTAAGAGTACAGGAAGGTGAAGTGCACCGAGAGAGGTTCGGAAAAATAAATTACTCCCTACTACTGCTACTCGCACCCACACAACCAACCCTCCGCCTCACTCTATTTTCTTAAGGGAAAACAAAACACACGTTAATAGAACTTAACACAGCTAAGAAACCACACCCCATAACTTGATAACCACAACCCACTGAGCACATACTCCCCAAAACAGAACACCCACCTCCCATATCAGAGACACTACTTTTTCGATATAAGAATCACACCCCATAACTGCTACTCCGAAACTAAGAAAACCACACCCCATAACTGCTACTCCGAAACTGCTACTCTGAAACTTCGAAACACCCAAGGACAAATCTGCTGTTGGCCTGAAGCTCCAAAGATACCAACCCATACTCCGAAAAAGGATCCTCTGTTGCAGCCCAGCACACTGCTATACATCTAAGCAGCTCCATCCTTTAAGTATCTCTCTTTGTCCATTCGCTCCATCTCAATAATCTTATCAACCACACTCTCTTCTTGCCCACCGAAATCAATTCCCAACTCTTTGCCTAAATTGACAGTGGCCTGCGCTTCCTTGAGGAGATAGCTCCGCGTGCTTGATTCACTCTCGGACAGCTCAGAGTGTGCAATAGCCATTGCCGCCGGTCTGAATATCACAGACTTGGAGGGAAGCCTACTGATAGCTGCAGATTGGTGACCGTAAAGTCGAGCAAACCGAGAAAATCCTTCCAACTGAACCTTCTTCTTCCAGCTTTCTTGGCAGACCGAATTGGGTTGAGGAAGGGAGCAGGACAATGAACAGGGCCTTGGTCATGTAAACTCATACCCCTGTTACTATGTTGTAAACATGGTTTACGAATAGGACCTTCAACTATTTGCTCAATATTCGGAGAGCCCAAGACTACCTCCAGATTAATTCCAGGCCCAAACCCATCTACCGACCCGCTGAGATTTTTAAACACACCAGATTCAGAATCGTGCTGAATACACCTTGGTGAAAGGTCAACTCTTTTTGGGAAGGGTGCACACTCTTCCATCATAGCTTCTATCCCACCTAATGCAGTAGGTCTGCTGACCTCCACATCACATCGAGTCTCCTCCACAGCTGTGTCCACCGCCTCTCCACTGTTGCAATGAGAGAGCTCCTTCCTTTGAGCCACTTCAATGGAGGACGGCATCACAGCATCATC
>CM069908.1:116341994-116390982 GCA_036172215.1 Camellia granthamiana | reverse complement strand
GATGTTTTTTGGGCCTCTTTGGACCCAATGGACTTGTCCAAATATAGAAGGCGCACTTGCCGATGCAAAACTAGGGTTTTCAACAGTTATAGAAGCCGGAACTTAACGAACGGCTGACATTAAAGCCTCGGAGTTAATCGTAGCCGTTCAATCGTCTATAGAAAGACTATATAAATGCTAAAAGATTGAACTCACAGACCTAGGGTTTCACAGCGAACATATAGTGCGCCTCGTTCTCGTCTCTCGTTCTCTCTAGTATCTGATTCGAGGTAATATCGTTCAATTTTTTGAAATTTTAATCGAATTTTTAGTTGCCGAGAAAGCTGAGGAAAAGAGAAGGAATTTGAGTTTTTAATCTTATGATGGTTTTGGTTCTCGAAATTAACTCTTCTAATAGTCAAATTTTGCTGGAATTTTACTGTACCATTGAGATAGTTTGTTATTTGTTTATGTACTTACATTTCCCTCATTTTCTTAGCAATCAAACAGTGTTTGGCGATGATTACTGTCTGATTACATAGATCTGATGGCTGGGATCCTCCTGTTAGATTGTGTATGAATCCAATGCAAGCTTGTGACTTAGATCGATCTATCTATCTGTCTATATATGTATATGGAAGTGAAAAAAGTTACATGTTCTACATCTCACATCTATATACACGGATAAAAATAGGGTTAATTATATTTTGTCCCTTTTATATATATTTTTAACTTCTGGATAATAAGTTGATTTGGGTTTTCATTTCCTGATTACTGGTATTTTATTACTTTTTTAGTTTTAAAAAGTTTGTATGTAAATTATGAAAGAATTTCATGTATTAATTGGAGTGCCTTGCCATTTGAAGACATTTTGATGTTGCCCTTTTCCATGTGATGCTTGAAATGTCCTCCCATAAACTACATAATCAAGGCTGGAGTCTCAATAGGGCTCTTTCACCAGTACTCCAATTTTGGGTATTTGGAAAGAAACACCAATGAGCTCGAGAATTGGCATAATTTGTGCCATAGGCCTTTGGTAAGGGAGCATTTCTTATCATTCTCTGGACTGGTGGTAATATCATATGTTTTCAAGTCAAAAGGTATCTTCTCTCTATATTGTTTTATTGTACAGATTTTTACTAGTTGCTTGAAACTGAATATTTACTAAAACAAGTAGTATTTTTGTAAAAATTTCTTTTGAAGGTTTTTAGTTGATTTTGTACATCCTAATTTTTGGTCTCGGGTCCCCATTTGAGGATGAAATATTCATTACTTGATATTATTGATTTTTTTGGCATTTTATAAACTATAATATATTATGCTTGAATTAGTTGCAAAGGTTTGAAATGAAGCCCCTCTATCTCTCTCTCTCTCTCTCTCTCTCTCCATGATGCATAATTGTACACACATGGTATGGACTTGTTAGTTATACAAACTTCTATTCTGTTTGGCGGCTCTTGAATCCTCAATGCATGTCTGTGTGTATGTATTTGTATGTTGAATCAAACATGCTTTTCTGTTTGAGGCTTTTTTATCAATTGTGTAAAGATACAGAAATAAGGTCCATGAGTTTTGCAGAGAATTTAGAAAGAAAGAAGCATGTCTCATCGCAAGTTTGAGCACCCAAGGCATGGCTCCTTGGGATTTCTTCCAAGAAAAAGAGCTGCTCGTCACCGTGGGAAAGGTTTCTAATTTTTCTGATCTCCATGATATGTTTTAGTTGTTTTAGCTAATTTATGTAGTTTTGATATGTTGCAACTTAAATGACATATCTAGCCGTTTTATTTGTATTATTATTTGTTTAACATTTCATGACAAATGTGATTTGATTGATTGTTTCCAAATATTTTTATACTATGATGTCAAGAATATATTGTTTTTATGGTTTTAGTTGGTGCAATTATGCATCTTTGTTAACTTTTTTATATCTAAAAAAAAATTTAGTTCCTTTAATGCATTGCCTGCTCTGGATGTAGAAATTTATGTAGGGTGCCCTCGGCTCCTGACTTTTGGTCACTGTGGTTGTTAATGCAGTGAAGGCCTTCCCTAAGGATGATCCATCAAAGCCATGCAGGTTGACTGCTTTCTTGGGTTACAAGGCTGGGATGACGCACATTGTTAGAGAAGTTGAAAAGCCAGGATCGAGTAAGTTTTTCATTTGCCCCTCCTTGGCAATGATTTTTTTTTCCGTATTTTCTTCTACTCCCCTATCAATCCCCGGGTTGTGGACTAACATGGTTGGTTATCCCCACTTATTTTTGTTTTGTCTGCATTCAAATGGGCAAGGCAGGGCAGAAATGTTTCTTATGCCAGTGATTTCTAAGTGAATAGCCAGCGTTTAAAGTTGAATTTTGTATGATTCTTTTGTTTTTTTTTTCTTTTGCTGCTTGCTTCTGCAGTCATTTGGTGTTAGTTTACTTTTAGATGGCACTTCCGTCTTCCTACATTGCAAGTAAAGTAGCTTTTTGATTATCTTTCATTTCAAATATTTGTCTTGTTTTCCATATATTCTGCTGCCATAGAACTGTGTCAGATCACTGAAGTGATCTCATTGATTTAATTGGCAAAATACTAAGATATTCTAATAAATAAGATGTGGAAGATTCTAGTTGGTCATTTTATAAATATGAGGTTGTATTACTGATAAACTCCTTTTTCACCCAGAGCTCCACAAAAAGGAAACTTGTGAAGCAGTGACAATTGTTGAAACTCCACCAATGGTTGTTGTTGGGGTTGTTGGTTATGTTAAAACACCCCGTGGCCTCCGCTCTCTTAGTACTGTTTGGGCCCAGCATCTTAATGAGGAGGTGAAGAGGAGATTTTACAAGAATTGGTGCAAGTCCAAGAAGAAGGCTTTCACAAAGTATTCAAAGAAATATGAAAATGATGAAGGTAAAAAGGACATTCAGGCACAGTTGGAGAAAATGAAGAAGTACTGCTCTGTGATTCGTGTCTTAGCTCATACCCAGGTATTTGAGTTTTGCTGTATCGTATGAAACTTCTTTACTTGTGCTTCCATTCAATTCGTGAAATAGCTTTGTTTCTGTGTTTTTGGTTGTAGATTCGAAAGATGAAAGGTCTTAAGCAGAAGAAGGCCCACCTGATGGAGATTCAGGTTAATGATGGAGATTCAGGTTAATGGTGGAGATGTTGCTAAGAAGGTAGATTATGCGTATAGCTTTTTTGAGAAGCAGATTCCCATTGATGCTGTGTTCCAGAAAGATGAGATGATTGACATTATTGGAGTGACCAAGGGTAAAGGTTACGAGGGTGTGGTGACCAGGTGGGGGGTAACTCGTCTCCCTCGCAAGACCCACCGTGGGCTTCGCAAGGTGGCTTGTATTGGTGCCTGGCATCCTGCCAGGGTTTCATTCACTGTTGCCAGGGCTGGACAGAATGGCTACCATCATCGCACAGAGATGAACAAGAAGATTTACAAGCTTGCAAAGGCTGGTCAGGAATCTCATTCCGGCCTCACTGAGTTCGACAGGTTTGAAATTCTTCCTTTACCCTATACTTACATTTTTACATCTTTCTTGTTAGTTTTGGGTTTTTCATGGTGTTCCTTTATTCTTGTTTTGGAGCACTTCAATATTGCATTAGCTGGTTCAAATGAAGTACGTGCTGCTGCTCTTTGATTTAATGGCTTCTTGAACCTAGTCTGCCATGGTTTATCACTTTGAACTATGGACTGGCAGATTTTAGCATTCTTGAACCCTACGGAAACTTCAGAAACAACAAAATACAAGTGCCAGCTGATTTCCAGCTATGATTTCCTAATGGTTCCTTGGGCATTCCTGTCTTTTGATTTTAGGCTTTTAGCAAAAGGATGTTTAATGTTTTTTTTGCCGCCCGCAGGACTGAGAAGGATATAACACCAATGGGAGGATTTCCGCATTATGGTGTGGTGAAAGATGATTACCTGATGATAAAAGGTTGTTGTGTGGGCCCGAAGAAGCGTGTTGTCACCTTGAGGCAGACTCTGCTGACACAGACGTCTAGGGTTGCAATGGAGGAGATTAAACTCAAGTTCATCGATACATCTTCCAAGTTTGGCCATGGCCGCTTCCAGACATCCCAGGAAAAGGCCAAGTTCTATGGACGGGTCAAAGCTTAAAAGGATTGAGAATGCATCTATTACTATTAACTTTCATCAAAGTATGATTTCAAATTTATGATTCTCTCTTCTCCAAGGATGATTTCAAATTTTGTGTTTCAATTACTGTTTTCAGTACTAGATCTTTTCTTTCATTGGTTAGTTGAAAATTGTTGGTTGTGTTTATTTATTTTTTTGGGCGTATACTAACATATTAGAAAATAAATAAAACACTTGTCTGTTAAAAAAGTTGAGGATTACACTGCTAGTCCATCAAAGTAGAGGACTCCACTATTTTGCTCGACATTGTAAGATTAAATTTATTTATTTAGTCATTATGATGACTTGATAAATGTGAATTATAAATTTAATAGGATTGTATTATAAAAATTATTGTATGTATAACATCATAAAATTATTTACAGACATCTGAAGTTATCAAATTATATAATTACATGATAATTATGAAAAATATAATGAAAGAAAGCGTTAAAGATTATGCTATTATTTTTTTTAATAATTGGTGAAAGTCCTTAGGTTGAGCCACCAATTATAAGCTTCACTATTTGCTACTATTTTATAAAAATTGAGATTTCAAAGTATTATTGAATAAGTGTAAAATCATCAAAAATTTTGAATCTGATAGGCTCCAATTATAAATTAAAATTTTAATTCTTGTAATGAACCCTCAATATTGCAAATTTTAGCTCTCATTTGAAAATTTCAATAAATTGTCATCAGTGAAATATCACTAATTGAAGATAGTGAAATTTCATTGACTAGATAGCAAGGAATATTGTGAAAATTTACTCTTTTTTTTCTCAAATTGTAAGTTTATCATTAGTATTGTTTGATGAAATGAAAACAGAAATATAAATCAAAAGTTATTTATTTTTAATTTTTTTAAAAATGATTGAGAGGAAAATCATTGAAACATTTATTGTGGAGATATTTTGGCTAGGAATTGAGGGATACAAATATAAAAATTATAAGGGAAAATTAGTCTAAAATCCCTCTTCCATTTTTAGTAATGGAAGAGATTCACAATATTATTTTTTGATGTCTAAGGTCCCTCAACCCCACACCCATCTATCACAAAGAAAATTGATATATCTCACGCTCTCTATCTCTCACTCTCGCTGTTCTTCTCTCTTTCTTGTCGATCTCAATGACGAGATCGCCTTTGCCTTCCCATCGATCTCTACCAGATTTAACTCCATCTATCAGTTCAAAACCCTAGATTCTCTCTCTCTCTCTCTCTCTCTCTCTCTCTCTCTTTCTCTTTCTCTCTCTCCTTAGATCTATCTCTCACCTTCTCTTCTTTTATCTCCGGCTTCTCACTGCCGCCGTTGTCTCTATCTTCGCCTCAAATCACCACCACCATCATCGCCTCAGACCGCGATCGCCGTCACCGTCACCATCTCCATCATTATCTCCTTTTCTCTCTTCCCCAACCACCACCAGCGTCCCTCATTGCCACTGTCGTTACCGTCGTAGCTACGTCTCTATCGCTGCAACTTTGCCTCCGTTGCCAACAAAGAAGCAGGGGAGTGGTGATTTTAGCATTGGGTTTTTGTTTTCTTTTTCTTTCTTGGTTTTTGTGTTAGTGACAAAAGTGAAAGATCGTGAATTTACTAAAATATCGGAGAGAAAAACACAGATCTTTGTTAGTTTTGATTAAATTTGCAAATTTAATTTCTGGGGCTTTGGTGGATTCATAACGAGTTGGAGATATAAAGCTGGTTTGTTCCTAATTGCTGCTGTTGTTATCATCTAGGTCTCCTCTGCAAAAGTGACCCATGTCACACAGTTCTTTCTCTAATTGCTTTTTTTACCCTAGGTTTTAATTTTGCAATTTAGTATACAAATTTATATATAAAAACATGTTTGAATATGTTTTGTGTATTTAGATTTAAATGGAGAATTTTATATTTGTGTAAATTGATGACTTATTTGTGTTTGATGAATTGTGAATTGTTCTGGTTGTTGATCGATTTTGATTCTATAGAAGTAAAGGATTCTACAGAAGTAAAGGATTTGATTGGTAAAGGATTTGATTATATGAGTGTGCTTGTAAAAGAAAATTGATTTCAATATTAGTTAGTGATTGTTGTTTAACACAGAGATGAGGGATGAATATGTAGTCTGTCCAGAGAAAATCACAGGATGAGTATGTGATTTGACCAGAAAAAATGAACAAATTTCTGTGGCCATCACACAAAGAAAATTAGCACAAAAAATTAAATCAGAGATAATTTTTATGGTTTGTGAGTAAACGCCATTGATGTAAAGCTCTCTCTCTCTCTCTCACTCTCACTCTCTGGGCCATTGTAATGGTGAATATACAAGTATTCCAAATGGAGCACAGTGAATTGCTTTGTATTTGTAAAGTCTAATTTTAAAAATTAACAATTTTGTTTAGAGAAATTTCAATTTTCTCTAGTTTGATTCCAGAGTAATTATTTGCACGTAATGAGACAAATTTCTCTGAAAATTTATCTGATTTGGAGAGAATTTCTCTGGTTTGGAGAGAATTTCTATGTGAAATCCAAAGAAATTCTTTGTGAACCAGAATTTCTCTGTGAGTCTAGAGAAAATTCGTTCAGAGAAATTCTCTGGATCGAACTTTTTCTGTATCGATATTGAGAGACTTTAGACATTATGAAAATATTAAGTGTCTTTTATGCTATAAAATCTTAATACCAAAATCCCCAAATTATAATGACAGAACTTTGACAAAATCTTCTTTTTAAAATGAATAAAAAATTCAATATAAAATCAAAATTAAAATTTCAGACAGAAACGTTACTAACATAAATTACTTCATAATTGCAACTGAAAAAAAAACACCCTTTGTGCTGACATGGCAAGATTTAATTGGTTTGGTGAGGTAACCACCCCAATTCCACAAAAAAAAGTGTGACGTGGCAAGATTTAACTGGTTTGATGAGTATTTTGTTCGAATTTTATAATTTAATTTTTTGATAAATTACAAATACATCAAAGTTTATTTAAAATATGAATTCTATAATTTTGAAAATTATATTCTATTCATTCAAATTTATAATTGCATAATAAATTATCTATTTAGAATTTATAATTGCATAATAAATTACTATTTTCTCTAAATAGAATTAGTATCTAAACGTATCCATTAATCATAGTCTAAAAAATCTAAACCCATCAATCGTTTCTTAATAATTTATTAACAATATCATAAATATATTTCAATTTATAATTTTAAGAGTATTTAGAAATTTTATTTTTTTATTAATACTATTAGCAATTTGTATTTGAAGTAATTTACCTCTAATTTTTTTATAAAATCATAAAAAATTAAAGTAATAAAAAAAATATTTAAAAATATTTTAAATTATTTTTTCATTAAAAAAAATAAAAAAAAATGTTTCCAAATTTTTAATTATTTTTCACTAAAATTAATTTTTGTTTCATTAAATTGATAATTGGGTAGTGTAATTTGCTCATTATTTTTTGGGTTTATTATACTTTCTACCTTTAAACTATTGTCAAATTGTCTAATTACTCCTTAAGCTATCGGTTGAATCTATTAAATTCCTAACATATTTAATTCAAATCTTTTTAGTCCTTAAAAAGAGTATAAAAATAAAATATATAAGTATTATAAATTAGTGAAATAACCTACCTAATTAAAAATCTTAAGATTTTATTATAGAAAAATCTTAAAATTTTATTTTATCTTTAAAAAGTGTTTTATTTGGTTATGTGTTTAAATTAGTATTAAAATCTGATTTCTTAATCTTACTAATAAAATTATATGAATATTAGATATACTAAAGAAGTAAAACTAGATAATTTAAATAATAATAGAACAATATAATACATTAATTATGTTATAAAAATAACTTAGCAAAAAATTAAAAAAAATCAATTAAAAATTATAAAAAGAACTTACGCTCACTTTTTAAAAATAGAATAAAAAATAAAGATTTTTTTGAAATAAAATTTTAACTATATAGGGTCTTTTATTAATTTATAATACTTATGGGTTTATATTTTATTTTTGTAATTTTTTTAAGGACTAAATAGATTTAAATTAAATATTTTAGGAAATTAATATATTCAATCGATAGTTTAGGAATAAACTATTTTAGTAATTTTTTGACTTTTTATGAAAAGATGTGTAAAAAAGTAGAGAGAGTAATATGATAAGGCCTCGTTTGGCAAGTAGCTGTTTTAGCCTAAAAACCAAAAAGTTACTAAAAAAATCAAAAAACCTATAACATATACCAAAAAGTCAAAGATTCTCTTTTCTCTCTACTTTTTGCACATCTTTTTGTAAAAAGTCAAAAACTCACCCCAAACATACTTTTTTTTTTTACCTCATATTTTAGCCAAAAAGTCAAAAAGTTATTAAAATAACCTGTTCCCAAACGAGGCCTAAAGTAAATAATTTAACGATAATTTAGGGATATAAAAGCCTGTTTTGATAACTAGGTTAAAAGGCAGCTCATTGGCTTTTTCAAATCATATCATTCCCTTATTTTTTACACATTAAAAAAAAAAAAATTAAAAATTAACTTTTAACCTAATAAACCCATATTATTAAAAGTAATATTGTCTCCTCACTTAGGTGGTACATTCTAAATCCTTACCCTTTTTTATTTTTTTTTCTAAAAAAGCCATATCAGAATTTTTTTTCCATTTGCATATAAAGTTCTACATAAACTCAATTTCAATTATAGTAACAAATTTTATATAGATTTTATTTGATAAATACTTATTTTCCATATATTTTTCATTTTGTATTTAGTTTTATCTTCTTTTATATAGTTGATATTTTAATTTTATTATTATGATATTTGAAAAAAAATATCTCGATATGTAAATAAATAAGACAAAATGTGCTTAATTATATGCATCGCATAGATCAAATTAATTTTCTTTTATATTTTTATTTTTTATCTATCTTATTGATGTCTTAATATTAATTTATATTTAATTTTTATTTAACATTAAATTATTTATTACAAAACATTTATATTTAATTTAAATTTTTATATACCCATATACAATATGTATGAATAATTCAAAAAGAATATTAATGAAAAAAATCAATACTCTACATATTTAATTTACATATTTTCTTCTTAATTCAATCATAACATATTTATATTTAGCTTTTAAATAAATTTTGTATAATTCTATTTCAACATATTTTTATTTTTTAAATAAATATAAAAATAAATAATAAATAATTAGAATCACTTTTAGTTTTATATTACTAATTCTCTTTCTAATTTAACTTTTATTTTTAATATCAAAATGAATGCTTATTTTACTATCTTATAATCTAATATATATCATAGAAAATTATTATATGGTAATTACACTTTTATAGTACAATAGAAATAAAAGTATCAAAATAAACAAATAATTTAACTAAGTTTATTATATATAAGTATTCAAATAATACTTTTATAGAACGATAGAGGTCAGATTATTACAACAAGTAATTCAAATTTAAATTTTGTTTTAAATTAAAATTTATATTATTTTTTTTCTAATACATATCATAGTATGAAATATTATTACATTAATTAAAGTTAATTCTATTGTGATTTTATGTCAGACATCATATTAGAAGTGATTTATATACATGTGTAGCATTTAATTTGATATTGAATGATTAAAATAATAGAACTCAATAAATTTTTTTTTTTTTTGGGTTAAGTTTTTAGAAGATAAATTGACAAGGGAAGTGATTGAGACCTCCTCCAATCACCACCCCCACTACCCCCCCACACACACGTGGCGGGTGGTGATTGGAGGAGAAGGAAAAAAAGAAAAAGAAAAAAGAAAAATTGGCCAATCAGAGAGAGAGGGGGTCAAAGGGGGTGCCTCATTGAGGGGGTCCAACTCATTTTCCAATTGACAAATGTCAAAATGATACATAGTATTGAGTATTATTAAAGAATAATGATTCATGGAAAGTGATTGTGTATATTTAAGACACTTATTTCCTGAATAAGTTTGAATTTATAATATTACTAATAATGCACGTTCATGAGCTCTCCTAGAAAAGATATGCAAAAATAATTTAGTTGGAATAAAAATTTTACAGTTATTATGATATGTTACATAATTAATTAGAACCCTTTGAGAACTGATTTTATTAAGGTTACGGAGATTTTGTATCTAATTCCTTTTGAAGACACTATCTATTATTTGAATTTATAATTTTTTATGTATCAATGTGAATAATTTCTACGATCTTATTGATATGATCATAAATCCTACATTTGAGTTAACCCACTTCAAGCACTTTTTTACGTAATAAAATACTTAAATATTTTCATATAAAAATATTACAATAGATCTTAAGGCTGAGTTTGGGAAGTTGGTTTTGGTGGGTTAGGGGCTAAAATAGCCACAAAAAACAAAATAGGCTATTTTAGCCACAAAAAACAAAACATCAAATCCAACCCATAATCATTACACTCATCTCTCACAAAAAAAGTCAAAAAAGTCAAAAAGCCAAAAAGCTCTTATCAAACCAGGCTTTTTAGCCCAGAAAATAGTCACAAAGCCAAAAAGCCAACCCACTTCCCAAACGGAGGCTTAATCAAATACCACTTGGAATATAATTAAAAATTTAATACACCACTTTAGACATAACTAAAGATATAAAAACTTAGCAAAGATTTTTTCAATTAATAACTAAAATAATACACCAGGAGTTATGACTAATTAGTATATTATAAAATTTTCTATTATTTATATTTTTTTAGAAAAAAATATTTTAATACAAATAGAATTCATAATTTTTGATAAATTTAATTAACACAAATGAAAATTTGATTTCAGATTGAGAATATATTTTTTTTAACCTTGACAAAAAATATTTTTATAAGCCTATTTTATATAAAATCACATGCAGTAATAACAATTTTCATCCATCATTAAATCCAGAGAAATTCCTAGTAGCTCGAATTTAAGGCTCGAGTTTGGCTCGAAAAAGGAAGAGAAGAGAGGAGAAGAAGAAAGAGGGAGAGAAGAGACGAAGAAGGAGGAGATCGGCCCAGCGCTGGTCGTCTGTCCAGCGCCGGTCATCTGCCCAGCCCCATCGTCGCAGCCTCTGCCCAGCCCTGGTCGTCTGCCCAGCCCCGCCGTCGCCCCGCCTCTGCCTCTGCCCAGCCCCGCCTCCGCCCATTTTGATGGCCCCATCCAGTTCCTCCTCTTCCTCCTCCTTCTCCTCCTCCCTTTTTCTCCTTCACCCTTCTTTTTCTTCCCGATCTGCAACAAAAACATAGAAAAAAAAAAAAAAAAAAAAGACACCAAAACGACGTCGTTTTGGTGTCGAGCCAAACTCGAGCCACTAGCTTTCGAGCTACCAATCGCGGTTGTTAAATCTATTTTGGTGTGTTTGGTAACGTTTACGTTTTCAATTTATATTTACAAAAATTTAATAAACTGGTTTTTGTTTATTTTTTGTTTATTTTTAGAAAAACATAAACTACAAACGCGTTTGGTAATTGACAAAATGTTTAAAAAAATTTAAAAATATAAAAAAGAGTGAAAAATGATAAGTGGTGGCAAGTGGCAGCAGAAGACGGTGGTAGAAAGTGGTGACGGTGGGTGGTGGATAGCTGGTGGTGAGTGGGTGGGTGGGTGACGGTAGTGGGTGGTGGGTCGTAGCGAGTGGGTGGTGGTGGTGGTGGTGGTGGTGGTGGTGGTAGTGGTGGTGGCGGGTGGTGGTGGCAGGTGGGTGGCGAATGACGGGTGGTGGCGGTGGGTGGGTGGGTGGGTGACAGTGGCGGGTAGTGGGTTGTAGCGAGTGGGTGGTGGTGGTGGTGGTGGTGGTGGTGGTGGCGGGTGGTGGTGGCAAGTGGGTGGCAGATGGCGGGTGGTGGGTGGGTGGATGACTGTGGCGGGTGGTGGGTAGTAGCGAGTGGGTGGTGGTAGTGGTGGCAGGTTGGTGGTGGATGACGGGTAGTGGTGGGTGATGGCGGGTGGTGGTGGTAGTGGGTGGGTGGGTGATGGTAGCGGGTGGTAGGTGGTAGCGAGTGGATGGTGGTGGTAGTGGTGGGTGGTGGCGGCGGGTGGGTGGCTGGTGGTGAATGGTGGTGGCAGGTGGTTAGTGAGTGGTGGTAGCAAGTAGGTGGCGGGTGATGGTGGCGGGTGGTGGGTGGATGGCAAGTGGGTGGTGGTGGTGGTGGCGGCTGCGGCGAGGGGTGGATGGTGGTGGCGAGTGGCTGGTGGTGGCTGGTGAGTGGTGGCGGCGGGTGGTGGGTGGTGAGTGGTGGTGGCAGGTGGTAGTGGGGGTTGGGTGGTGGTGGTGGAAAATGGTGGCGGAAAATGGTGGCGGGTGGTGGCTAGTGTTGAGTGGTAAAAAAAAAAAAAACTCAAAACTCAAAACGGAAATACATTTTTTGTATTTTCATTTTTTGGCCAAATTTATAAACTGAGACCACTGATTTATAAATCAAAAATTTTATCAAACAAGTTTTTATTTGAATTTTTAAAAATTTTATAAATATAAACAAAAAATTAAAAACGTAAGTATTACCAAACGGCACCTTTATATTTCACTTTCAATTTTAAAATTTTGTACATAATAAATTACCGTGCATCGGACGGTCACCCACTAGTTTCTTACAATTACAAAACACAAGACTCGCAGTCTGAAGGTGTCGAAAAATATATAAACAATACAAATTCATAAATCTCACTTCTCTTCGTAGCGCTCCTTTGGTCCAACTCTCATATAGATTCTGATCTCAGGTATTCTTCCATCTCTCAAATTTGACAGATCTATTTCCTTTTCGACCAATTCGTGTTACTTTCTTCATTGCCAATTCCAGATCTAGGTTTTTTTTATTTGAATTCCATGTAGTGTTTCGAATTCGCGATCAACATTTCTATGCAACTTAGATCCGATCAATTAACACAATTTTCGCTGTTTACGAGCTCCAATTTGCGAAATCAGTCTCAATTGTATGTGCATTGCTTAGATCTATGCATATAAATCTATGAATTAGGTATGTGTGTTTATGTTAACTTATTTTGATTATCCAGGCACTCGTTGCTGCTTTCTCATTAGTGAACGGTGCACTGCAATTGGGTCAAAATGGTACTTTTTTTTTTTTGCTAATTTTGTGTGGATTTGTTTTCTTGGTAGTTTCTTTGACATATTTGAAGTTTTATTTTTTTAATTTCAAGTGTTATACTGTGTATTTTTGTGATTTAGGTGGTTCTTGCGGCTTCCATTATAAGTAAATCTGGCAAAGGTGAGTCCCTCTCTATCTTTGAAATAATTTTCATTACATTGGGATTACCAATTATTTTATGATTCTTATCGTATTGGAATCTTTAAGGATTTGAAACAAACGACTGATTGTTTTGTCAATTGAACCAGAATAGGGTAGGAGACAATGGTAACCTGTATCAGTGACAACATGCTGCATCAGATGACATGATTGCAGCATTATACAATAATCTTTTGTTTTTTTCTTTTTGATACAGAAACTATCCTATGGGGATCAGATCCATTTTTACATTAATTTGAGTTTTTATATAATAACAATATATGGGGAAGCATATTGATCTCAAGTTGGTTTGAATAAATTAGTCAATTGCTAAAAAGAGACAATTAGAGAACTAAACAAGTAGCAAGCATAAATGATAAATGCTAATATACCCAAATGGTTTTGACTAGGAAATTAATGTATATACCTCACAAACTATTCATACACATATGAAAGAAAAAATGCGTAAAAAGAGAGAGAAGATTATGGGCTTACGTGTGGTGCAGGTTTTTCAATAGGTTCTTATTGCATCCTTTTACTTCTCCCTTCTCATACCAATCACGAAAACATAAATTCCTGTTCTACCATGTTTTAGGAATCTATGTTTTGGTATTTTTAATTTTTTGAACATGAGCTTTAGGGATTGCCGATGATTTTATATTGGGTCATGTAATTGGATACCCTTGGTGAATTTTAGTTGGGGATTCTTTGTATATTAGAGTCCAAATCCAAGTAGGAATTTTCCTAGAGTTTAGATGTAGCTATGTAATCCTTAGTTCAATGGAAAAGTGTATAGAATAATTTTCTAGAGTTTTTGAAGTGTTTTTATGATTGCGCAATGCAACTGTACCTTGGGTGTGGTGCCTATGGGAACCTAGTTGTGATGCCTTGTCTCTTCTATTTTTTCCTCGTCTTCTGATTCTCTACATTTGAAGCCTTTATATTTCTTTGAAGTGGATTTGATTAACTTCTATCCTACTCCTAAACTCTTAATTTACAAGCCTACCTATTTCCTTGCTGATTGATCAACCCTAGTACTCAAAGAACACTAAAGCAATGCCTGATTTGCTTTCCGCGGGGTAATTCATAGACCTAAAATGGCCCCAATTCCTTGGCTTTCTTCATTTAGTTCAGTCTCAACCCAGTGTCCCTTTTATGTGATTTCTACCCATTGGAATCCACAATTTTGCTTGCTTTTTGGCCTAAAAAACTAACTAAAATAAGCATTTTGAACCTCTTTTTTCACAACTTGTAGGAGTGTTTTTCGTGCTTGCTTTACATTAGTACCATTTTCATTCCATTCTGTGTGTGTGTGTGAAGGGGGTGCAACCAGGTACAAAGGAAAGACAATGAGTAAATAGGAAGACTACACAAAAGAAAACATAAAAGAAATAAAGTAGAGAACTTTGACCCCATTATTTTTTTTCTCATTTTTATTTTGTTTTATGTTCTCTTTTTGTTCATTGTGGTGCCAACATCCCCTTTCTTGAAGGCTGGGGTGTGTGCGTTGTGCAGTGTAACTTGTGGGGATTTTTATGCACGTTTTGTATTAATTATCTATCGATCTCTATGCATGGATCTATCACCGATGTAGTTTAAAACTCAGTCCATCAACCTTGAGGTTGTAGGTTCAAACTCTGAGGGCAATTATTTTGTGCAAATTATGATAGAGGTTAAGTTTACTCCTCCCAAACCACCATTAGGACTAGGCTGGGAGTACTTCCCTACTATGAATTTTTATTTATATATGATACTCTCTCTCTCTCTCTCTCACACACATATATGTATATATATAGAAGTACAATTACTGGTTTAGTGTTGGAAAAGTGACTTGGCAGTGAATTTATTTCTGAAGTTGAGATTTGTTGGATGGGTTGTCGGTGTTGGATGGGTTCTTTCATTTTCTGCTTTCTTTTCCACATCGAAGGTTTTTTTTCCTTGCATTTTGTGCATGTTTGAGGTAATGCTGTTAATAGTTTTATCCTATATATTTTTTGCAGCACTTGTTTCAAGACAATTTGTGGATATGTCTCGCATAAGAATTGAGGGGCTCCTTGCAGCTTTCCCCAAGTTGGTTGGAACAGGAAAACAACATACGTACATTGAGACTGAAAATGTGCGCTATGTTTACCAGCCAATAGAGGCTTTGTATTTACTGCTTGTGACAAACAAACAGAGCAACATTCTTGAAGATTTGGAGACACTTAGGCTTCTTTCCAAACTAGTATCCTCTCTATCAATAGCTATTATTTCTATTACTGTACTGGCTGTTGTCTTGATATATGTGTCCATTTTTTTGAATGAGTTGAGTTTCTCTATTCTCTACCAGTTAAGCCTCACATGCTTCTGATACTTCAAAAAAAAAAAAAAATATGCCTCATGGTGTCTTGTGAAATCTGATTTTTCTCTTATGAAGTTATACCAATGCAGCTTTGTGCAAGTTCCTTGCAATCACGTTGAATTTTTTTGTCAGTGGTGATGCTTTTCAAGATACTGATCTGTTATAGACACTGTCCATTATATTGACTCCTTAACTGTGTATAGGTTCCTGAATATTCTGTTTCTCTAGATGAAGAGGGCATTTGCAAGACAGCTTTTGAGCTGATTTTTGCATTTGATGAAGTCATCTCCCTTGGGCACAGGGAAAGTGTAACTGTTGCACAGGTTAAACAATACTGTGAGATGGAGAGTCATGAGGAGAGATTGCACAAGTTGGTAATGCAGAGCAAGATCAACGAGACTAAGGACATCATGAAGCGCAAAGCTAGTGAGATTGACAAAATCAAGGTATTTGCTGGGGCTGAGAAGTCATCTGCAGTGTCCTCTCCTTTCATAATTTTTGTCAGCTTTTTTGTGAACTTTGTTTTAGTTAAATCATATGCGAATGCTTTGCAGATCGAAAAGAATAGAGGTGATAAAGGAGGGTTCATGTCTATGCAGTCAATGGGTTCTGGTAGAATTGATTCTGGTTTTGGTAGTGATAGTGGTATATCTAGCAGTGGAAGTGGTTTTGGAGGTGGTTCTGGGTTTGGATTAAGCACTGATATGGATTCCTTCACCAGCAGCAAGTCTAAAGGTTTGTTGTCCATGTTCATCTGTGTGAAATTTATAAATGTGCAAATCTTTGACTAAATTTTGCTTGTCATTATGAACCTTCTGTGAAATAAAGTGATGTCAGATTATCTGGAAAGTGGTTAAATGTTTTTGTCATAGCTAAAACTCATGTTGCATGGAGGTTTAAAGACTGTAATCACATGGCACTATGTGTTCTTGCATAACTCTAACTATGTTATCATTTTACTTTTGTTTTGCCATTTATTGGATTTTCACTTTTAAATTTCTGTATCTTTTGTTTATTCGTTTTTGAAATCATAGACTGGATCTTGGTTTTTTTGGATGATACGCCACCTTTTGCACAAATATGTTTGAGCAACTGTTTTTTAAGGTAACTGAATGTTAAGAAGATAATAATTTGTTAATTTTTGCAGGAGATTGCTAAATTCATGGCTTTTTAAGCTATACACAGCTCCTCACAATGTGGGACCCACCTATGTGAGAGGAAGGGCTGTGAATACAACCATAAAAGCTGTGGATTTAGCTGTCTTCATTTATATATTAGTAAACAGTCCTAAGATAATCTGATGGCTTTTTTTTTTTTTTGGGGTGGGGGGGGGGGGGGGGTTTAAGTTTTTTTTGGGGGTATATGATGGCATGTTCTTCCATGACACACAGAGACTGTGGGAACAAGCTCACTGGTATGCAGGTCTTGTCTAAATAATTTGTGTACAATATCTGACTAATAAAATCATCAAGTCCTAGTATCCTTATTCGAAACTAGCTGTGGTGGATGTATATGCTTCAGTTTCTACTTACAGTTGGTTAATAATGAATTTGGCATCAGCAGTTTAGGTCTATTCAAACAATAGTTAAACAAAGTGTGCTTCGTGCTGATCACATTTCTCTTTCCATGATGTACTTATGTATCTAAATTATGATAAAATATTCCTTCTAATCATATGTAATGACACCATATTAAAAATCCTGGATTATGTGAGATAGTCTTATGGTTTTCCACATCTCTTAGTTACTTTTAACAGCTAAACACTTGCATGCATAACATCTGCACCTCTACAGTGAATTTATTTACAACTGTGTTCTTGATATTCGGTTATGCATTAGACTCCTGAGATCAGTGGCTAGGGTTCGTTTTCCCTCCATTGACCAAAGGTATTTGCTGTTCATGAAGTATGGTGCCAGATGATTGGAAATCAACTAGGGATATACTTAGACTATTTGTGTATTGCTTCATTAGGTCGTCCAGCTGCATCTGCTACCGCACCTCCGAAAGGTCTTGGTATGAAGCTTGGTAAAACACAAAGGGCAAACCAGTTTTTGGAATCTTTGAAAGCTGAAGGGGAAGTTATTCTTGAGGATGTCCGTCCAAGTGCTGGTCCAACCAGAGCAGCTGCTCCACCACCAACTGATCCCATTACATTGACTGTTGACGAGAAACTCAATGTGACACTAAAGCGAGATGGTGGTGTCAGTAACTTTGATGTTCAGGGAACCTTGTCTCTTCAAATTCTTAACCAGGAAGATGGGCTCATCCAAGTTCAGGTTCACACTCTCTCACTCTCTCTCTGAGGAGATAGTGCAAGCAGACATGCTTGTCTTGGTATTTTATGGTTAAGTGTGCACATGCGTGATTTGGAAATAATGGCGTGTGTTTGTCTGCACATTCATGATTTGGAAATAATGGTGCGCGTTTGTATGTTGCTTATATTTTATGTGCAAGCAAGGTTTTGAAAAGCGGTTGCGGGGTGTAATGGCCGTAGCGTAACGGTTACGGTAACCGGAACCGTGATTTTATTTATTTATTTATTTTTTCCCGCACAATTTGAAGAAAACTTACCAATACGCATATATATATATATATATTTCTAAATCACATTTACTGGGATTTAAAATAAATTTTGATCAATATATATATATATTTCTAAATTTTGATTTAAAATAAAAGGAGTTTTTTACATTTTATTTCAATAATTAATGATTTTAAGAATAATTGATTTTAAATGTCTACAAATTATTTTGGGTAAATTACATTGACGCCCCTTGAGGTTTGGTCCAATTACTATCCATCCCCTGACGTTTTGGAAATTATATTCCCACCCCTGTGATTAATAGTTTCATTTTACAAACCCCCCTGTTAATATAAAAGGTAACAACTCCTAGTAGAAAAACAGAGGAAATTACATTAAAAAAAAAAAAAAAAAAAAAGAAGTAAAGGAAATGAGAAAAAAAAGAGAAAGTAAAGCAAAGCAAAAAAAGAGAGAGTGCATGAGTTCAATGTCTTGATTCCGTCTAAATAATTACAATGACATGGGGATTAGTGTAATTTCCTAAACGTCAGGGGTGATATGTATTAAACCCAAATCTCAGAAGGTGTAAGTGTAATTTACCCAATTATTTTTTTACAACACCTGAACTAACTAAATAAAAAATATTCGCAATTATTAAATGAAAGGATTATAAAATAAAATTTGTGTCATAAATTTTTAAAAAAATTCATATTAGATTTTTTCTTTGGGTTTGGATCACTTGAGTATTTGTTCTTTTTTTTGGTAAGCTTTTATTTTTTTCTTGGAAAAAAGAAACTATTCAAAATATTGTAAAACAGTGTAACGGTGTCTAACGGATCGTTACTGCTGTTACACATGTAAATTTCCGTCACACCACTATAGCGGCCATAACGGGTAGCGGTAATCACCACAACCGTTACGTAACGGTTGCGGCCACTTTTTAAAACCTTGTGTGCAAGTGAAAAGGAATTTAATATTACACTTGTCAAAATTATGGGAAAAGATTGTGGTCAATTATATACAGAAGTTGAAGTATTACTGTTCTTAGGGATTTTGCGATATGTCATGGTTAACATTAGAATGAATTTATGTTGACTTGTTTGATGTGAGACATGTAGATCTTTGTCATATTAGACGTTATTTGACCTGTTTGAGAGAAGATGGAAGTTAAATCTTTGTCATATCAGATCTTTATGATTGTTTATCATCACTTTTTCACCCAAAGAGTGTCAACCTTGCTGAAAATAATTCATTCAGTAAAAGCATTTACTTCATTCCTGTAGGATAAGCTACTTGAATCTTGTCATATCATTCCACTAGCTGAGAATTGTGTGAAGAATTATAAAAAATAAAGAAAGCTTTCCTTTTGAAAGAGATATTTGAGAGCTAAATGATTATTTTCTGTAGTATACATGTAGGACCTGTTTGGCCATCCCTTGAATTTGAATGGCTCCATAATTTGCCATGTATTTCTCATTTTAATGTGAATGCCTATCAGCTTGAATGGAACCGTTTGGAAAAAAGGATGACTTCATCAGAAAGAAAAAAATGGTGACTACATCTGATTTTTTCATATATGGTCATTTATAGGCTTTATGGAAATAACAGTTCAAGGTGATGAGTTTTAAGTTAAATTTTTTTGTGAGAAAGGAATGGCCCCATTCAATTTCAATTGGAAATTCAAACAGGAGTTTAGTTCTTCACCATATTTAGAGACTATAATGTGGGTGTTTGGGAAGTGAGTTTTTATGTAGATTTTATTAGATGTAGGTTTTTATGAGATAAAAAATTTTTATTGTTTGGGAAGATAGTTGGGTTTTTATGTGGTTGGATGTGATGTTTGTGAGAGAAAAAGTGAAATGATTATGGGGTTGGATGTGATATTTTGTTTGGATGTGTTTTTTTTGGTTTTGCAAAACTTTTGTCTTTTAGTGGAAAAAATGAGAAAAAAATTTGGAAACTTGCTTCCCAAACACCACCAATGTTGCCTTCAGTTTATTTCTGCTGTTAAAAGATTAATGACTTTTTAAAGCCAATTTTTGTGGTACCTTTAGAAGTGCATACTTTTTTCTCCATGAGTTGAGTATGTCGATTTAAATTCTGATGCTTTATCTAATGGCGTGCTTTAACATCTTGTCTTACTTTCAGATTGAGACTGGAGGCAATCCAGGTGTCCTCTTCAAGACGCACCCTAACATAAACAAAGAGCTGTTTTCCAATGAAAATATTTTAGGCCTCAAAGATCCTAACAGGCCGTTTCCTGCTGGTCAAGCTGGTGATGGTGTTGGCCTGTTGAAGTGGAGAATGCAAAGTGTAGATGAGTCAGTTGTGCCATTGACGAGTGGGTTTGCATTTCCTGCTATTTATCTTTCTGGTGTATGAGAACCCACCCCCCCCAGCCCCCCCAACACACACACACATCTTTTAAAGCCCTTGTTATTCATTAAAATCTGGTTTTGTCTCAGTCAACTGCTGGCCCTCAGTTTCTGGAACTGAGACTTACGTCAGTATCGAGTATGAAGCTTCATCAACATTTGATTTGCAGAATGTTGTGATTTCAGTACCTCTTCCAGCTCTTAGAGAGGCACCAAATGTAAAGCAGATTGATGGTGAATGGAGGTGAATTCTTAATTTATATTGTTATTAAATCTTATGTTCATACAGTTCTAGGTCATTATTGTTTGAGAGCTGAGCAATTATTTGATGGAGTCTTGGATTGTGCGTTATAGTTGAGATCAATTTTAGGAGAAATGGATGTTGGGTCGATTAGAACGGCATGGTAAAAGCTATATCCTCCAAAATATAATTGCATTTTGTAGGAATGACTTATTTTTATTTATTTATTTGGAAGTCATGATTGTTTTGCATTGATATGCTTCTCACATCATTTGTTTCTGTTTAGCAGTATGAGAGAAGGCAAAATGTGAAAAATATTTTGGGACCACTTGCTGTTTTTCTTTTTCCCGCAAAATTTGAAAAATGTATGATACATTTTTGATGTCTCATCTATACCACTTCAAAATGGTTTTAAAATGACCTTTCAGGAAATGGAATAGATGTACCAGCTTATCAAGATCTTGTTATGTAACTTCTTAAAATTATAGCTTGATATTCCCACAATAATTACTGCAAAAACGTCATATAGCTGCTTTGATTACTCCCTTTTTTGATTTCGCTTTCAACAGACTTTTTGGAAGGTACACAGTTTAATGATTTGCTCACCAATAAATGGGTTTTTGTTCCACTTCTCTTGTTCAATGGAGTTGGGTTTACAATACCTGTATGTTTTCTCACAGGTATGATTCCAGAAATTCCATTTTAGAGTGGTCCATACTTCTCATTGATAACTCAAACCGCAGGTCAGCATATGATGATGTTTCTTTTATTTAAAAACTAAAATTTATTGTGCATTCTACAATTTGTAGTGCTTGTTTGGTTTCTAACTTCATTTTGGAACACTTGGCAGTGGATCTATGGAGTTTGTTGTCCCTCCAGTAGATGCATCAGTCTTTTTCCCAATTTCTGTGCGTTTTACTGCTGCAAGCACATTCAGTGAATTAAAGGTTTACTTCTCTTTTTCCATTTATAGTTGATTCATTCAATTTCTCAGCCAATAATAATGGTGTTGGTGTTGTGCTTAATTTTGGTTGACATTTATATGCATCTATAATGCCTGCAGCATAGAAAAGGTTTACTTATCTTTTTCCATTTATAGTTGCTTCGTTCAATTTTCTCAGCCAATAATAATGGTGTTTGTGTTGTACTTAATTTCGGTTGACATTTATATGCATCTATATAGCCTGCAACATAGACTTTTAATAAGAATTAAATGCACCTCTCTTGAATGGTGAACTTGTATTAGAGTAGATCAGAAGGTAGCTGCAAAGTTGCACTAATTTAAAGCGAAGAACTCTTTAAATGTTTATTCTGATTTATGACTTCAATTGATGTTTAATTCAGTTTCATTTTGCATGAAACTGGTTCAAATTTCCCACTCATCCGGAAATGGTAGTCAGCAGAAATTGGAGAAATCGTCTTGTTTGCCATTATATGACAGATCTACAACATGCCTGGAATAGGGATTATTTGCCATGTTCTATAGCACGTCTGCTTGTGAAGTCATCTTGTTTAACAAACTAACTTTGTTTTGTTAAAAGATCTTGAAGAACATCTAAATGTGTGCTTTTCTTTCTTGGGTTCCACTTACCAGTTTGTTAGATTTTTGTAGAATAATTGTCCTGTTTAGGGTTGATTTTGAGGCACGTTTATGACATATTTGTGCATGATGGAGCATAAATCTTTGGCAGGTGCTTAATGTCTTGCCGCTGAGAGGTGGACCATCGCCAAGGTTCGCTCAGAGAACACTTCTATCCACCGAGAATTACCAAGTGGTGTGACTTGTGTTTTAATATATAGGAAAATTGGTCGAGAAAGTTTTTAATACGATTTTGAAGACGTTTTCTTTTGGAGTTTGTGCTACTAATGAGACTACCATTAACTTCTTATTTTTTGGTTCCCTATTTCTTTATTGCTGAAGTTTTTGGGACATTGTGATACTGTGTAGTATTGGTCCATAGATATACTTTTCTGAATATGTAGCCTTGTTGTTCTTTTCATTAGCTTGGACTTATTTTTCTCTCAATAAATGGTTTTATTGGTGGATGGTTGCTAATCTTTTTACAATTATTTTGTCAATCATTTATTGTCAGCTCTTCTATTATATAGATTAGATTTAACTTGTGTTGCCAAGTATCAAACTATTTGATTGTACATTCGCGTCGCTAACTGAACAAGATGCAACTTTCTTATTTCTTCGTTCAAGTTGTAAGTCTGGGTTAATTGGGATAATCAGTTGGTTTTTTTTTTTTTCAACTGTTTTGATTATCTAGTTTAGTTTTTGCACTTGATTAACACCCAAAAAACAAAAACAAAAAAATTAATTAATTTTGATAACACTTGAATCAAAGTTCTAACACTTTCAAAAATCATATTATTAATGTCATTTTATTTAAGCATGCTTCTCGTAATCTTGTTACTCGGAAAAGCATTGGGTATTTTCTTTGAATCACCAATTAACTTCTCAAAAAATGGACTCCTGTTTTACATTTTCTCTTCCAAACTTTGCACTCTCTCTCACTCCACTCCACCCTTTTGTTTCTAGTCTTGTCTTACCTTTCATGGCCATCCTTTGTACCCCCACATTTGGGTCCCACCCTCAAATCTACAATGTCTTTGCTTACATATACACACCTCAACCTTCAGCTCTACAGTTCTACCTCCACTCCTTCCTGTACCCCCCAAAACTTGTCTTCAATAGGATATAGCCTATAAATTCTAGCCCCCTCACCTCCATTTCTGACTACACATTTAACCAAGAAACGTAGAGAAGATAAACAAGAAAATGAATGGGTATTCTAAATCAAGTACCATATACTTATCAGATCTCCAACCTTTCTCTCAAAACCCAAAACCCATTGAGAAAACTAGCCCAAACCACACCTCCAAAACCCAAGAAACCAAACAGATGAGGACCACCAATGAGTACCCTCCAGATCAGCTAGAAAATGAAGATGGGAATGGAGTGAGGTTTGGTGTGATACTGGGCAAGAAGTACAGCTCAGCAGTGTCTTCTTCTTCATCAACAGCCTCTTCTCACAGGTTCAGGTTAGACAACAAGCAGCAAGGTACAACACCACCACTGGCACTGCAGTCTGCAGTGAAAAGGGTATTCTCCATGAGAAGATCTTCATCAGTTTCTGAAGGGTATTGTAGGATTCATGACCAGTGTGTGACATTATCATCCTCCTTTGATGATGGTGATGATTGTAGTGAAGGAATGTACAACAACAATGCAATGCAGACAAGATCTGTGAAGAAGAAGAAGAAGACACAGCATAGGACTGGCAAGATATTGAAAGCCTGTAAGCGTATTTTTGGACTCTAGTTATTAAAAAAAGATTATTGTATTTCCATGAATGAACCTACTTTCTCCTTTTGTCATGGCATTCAAGCCTTTGTTTGGACTTTTTTTTATATATTTATATTGTAAGACATTATTTTTGAGTGTTTTTGTTATTGGGTCATAATTGGGATTTTGTGTACTGTACTGTGTGACGGATACACAATAGTAGTGTATTCTTCTCACTCAGATATGCTATCTGTAATTGTAAGCTTTATATGTCGGTTGTTCAAATTTAACTTAAAAAATAAGTTTTAAAATGTGTTTACGTGAAAATTAAGTTTTAAAATGGGTTTGCATTTGAACTTAGGAAAATGTTTGGAGCTCTAGGAAGGGCTCAAAAGTGGATTTCTCATGGTGATGTGGTATTTTAACTTATGTGTTTTTTTTTTTTTTTTAATTGCCACGTCACTAAAACTTATATTAGAACTCTATTTTTAGTGTTGTCTATCTTCCTTCGAACTTATTTACCTAACAAGTAGATGTCAAAATCAAGCGGGCGAGTAAAATCTGATTGGCAGTCTCTGATTGGCAGACTGAAATTTTCAGATTGCAGTCTCGTTTGGTAAGTAATTGTTTTAGTTTAAAAGTCAAAAAGTTACTAAAAAAATAAAAAAACTTATAACCTATAGCAAAAAGTCAAAAGATTCTATTTTCTTTCTATTTTTGCACATCTTTTAATAAAAAGTCAAAAAGTCACCCTTAACATACTATTTTTTTTTACTTCTTATTTTAGTCAAAAAATTAAAAAGTTATAAAATAGTCTATTTCCGAACGAGACTTCACACATGTTATGCTCTGTTTGACATAAAGGCCATGTGAATGTAGAAACAATTAAAAATAAAAAGGTTGATGCACAGATTGAAGGCTGTTTTGGCAACGCATCCAAAAAAAAAAAAAAGGTTAAAAGTAAAATTTTAATTTATTTTGAGTCACATCACATCTATCACCTCTTACATGAAATAGTAAAAAAAGTTTAAAAAGTCAAAAAATTAATTTTTAATCATCTTTTTAAAACACCCTGAGAAAATATGAAAAAATTGCCAAATTTGTTGAATGCCATATTTGGTGAATAATCATAATTGTTTATTTTTTAAAAAATAAATGTGATTTTATTATGTAATTGCAAATATTTGATTAGTTTTAATTTTTTTTTTTATTATGAATGATCTAAACTATACATAATAAAATGATTTGAATTATTAAAATAAGTTTAGAATTGACCCGCATGAGGAACCACGGCAGCAACATCCACCGATTCCAGTTAAATTCTAGTTCCTATGAAAAGGTTCAAAGACAACAATAGCCCATTTGATTTAACTTCTCTCAAACTGAAAGTCGATAAAAACAGCAACTAAAATCACCATTTCTCCAACTTCGAGATGATGATTTTTTTTTTTTTTTTTTTTCCAACTAAAAGTTATTTTTATCTCATTAACTTTAAGTAGAAAGTGTACCAAATATTCTAACACACTCCCAAATAAATAAAGAAAAACCATAAACAACCTTCGAAGTTGCACCAAGCTAATACAATATTGGAATCTTTTGACAAACTGATAAAAAGCCCGCTTCTAATTTTTTATCCATTTTAGATCACATCACCTCTCACATAACTTATCTACAAAAAGACAAAATAAACTAAAAAAATCAAAAAACTAATTTTTTACCAACTTTTCAAAACATCCCATCGTTCATATGCAAAAACCACTTTTCATACATCTACTAAACAAACTTAGATTGAAATCTTGAAAAGTGTGGACAAATTCACAAGCAAAAAAGGCCAAAAACGGGGGCTTTTCCCATATTAAGCCTCTTTTGCATCTTATTTATCAAATTAGGCTTAGTTTGGACGGATTTCCTAAACTAGGCTAAAGCGCTATTACAAATTGCGCTTTCACTGTTTGGAATCCAAAATTTGATGAATAGTGAAAGTACTATTACAAAACGCGCTTTTAATTAAGAAATCGCTGTTTCAAATAGCGCTTTTAACATAAATTTTTTTTTTTTGAAGAAAACACTATTTAAAATCATGCTTTCACTGTGCATATAATTTTTTTTTTAAAAAACGTTATTTCAAATAGCGTTTCTATTGTTGAAACACAAACCAAAACCAACCCACTCTGACATACACACACACCCACAACACTGAAGCATTGAAATAATATAATTTTTATATATAATAATAATTTATAATAATCAATTATATAATTTTTATAATTTTCGTAAATATAAATTATTTTTAGGTTATGGATGGTTTGATTTATAATACGTATGTAAGGGTAAAAATTTTTATAATCAAAAATAATTTTTGCAATTTTTATAATCAAAAATAATTTATAAATTATCAAAAATAATTTATAATACATATGTATTATAAAAATTTTTATAATAATTTATAATACATATGTATTTATTTTAAATAAATTATATATAATACGTATGTATTATATATATAATTTTTATATATTTATATATTTACTTTAAATAAATTATTAATAAAAATTATTGATTGTAAAATAAATTGATTATAATGTTTATTAATAATTATTTATTATATATTTTAAAATAATTTTTAAAGATTATAATCAATTTATAAATAATTTTTGCAATTTTTATAATCAATTTTTACATACGTATGGCAATAATTTTTATAAATTATTTCAACCATACGTATGTAAGGGTAAAAAATTTTAGGTTATGGATGGTTTGATTTATCATTTATCAAAAATTTTACCCTTAAACCATACGTATGTAAATGTGAATATGGGTTTACTGTAAATGTAAATGTGAAGATACGTATTAAATTATTTACATACGTATTAATTATAAATTTTTATAAATTATTTTTGAATAATACATACGTATTATAAAATGTGAAGATGGGTTTACTGTAAAAAATTTTAAATCAAAAATGTAAAGATTTAAATAATACATACGTATTATAAATTATTATAAGAAATTTTATAATACATACGTATTATAAAATTTTATTAATAATTTATTTTATAAAATAATTATTATATATTTATTAATAATTTATTTAAAGTAAATATATAAATATATAAAAATTATATATATAATACATACGTATTATATATATAATACATACGTATCAAATATAATTTATTTAAAGTAAATATATAAAAATTATATATATAATACATACGTATTATATATAATTTATTTAAAGTAAATACATACGTATTATAAATTATTATAAAATTTTTTATAATACATACGTATTATAAATTATTTTTGATTATAAAAATTGCAAAAATTATTTTTGATTATAAAAATTTTTACCCTTACATACGTATTATAAATCAAACCATCTATAACCTAAAAATGATTTATATTTACAAAAATTATAAAAATTATATAATTGATTATTATAAATTATTATTATATATAAAAATTATATTATTTCAATGCTTCAGTGTTGTGGATGTGTGTGTGTCACAGTGTGGGTTGGTTTTGGTTTGTGTTTCAACAGTTGAAATGCTATTTGCAATAACGTTTTCTAAAAAAAAAAAAAATTATATGCACAGTGAAAGCACGATTTCAAATAACGTTTTCTTCACAAAAATATTTTATGTTACAAGCGCAATTTGAAACAGCAATTTCTTAATTAAAAGCGCATTTTACAATAGCGCTTTCACTATTCATCAAATTTTGGGCTTCAACCAGTGAAAGCGCGATTTGTAATAACGCTTTAGCCTAGTTTGCGATATCCGTCCAAACTAGGCCTAGTTTGAAAAATAAGATGCAAAAGAGGCTTAATATGGAAAAAGCCCCCAAAAAACGTGAGCGCCCAACGATGGGATAGCACGCACTTCAAAGGCAACAATGGCTAAGGGATTACCTTTCATCATGACAACAAGGCTCACGAAAAAACAAACAAAATATGCCCCAAATTCTCATAAAAAAAAAGCTTTAGAAGTACAAAATTCTTATTGCATGTTATCTTCCATCTTTAGCAAATCAAATCAATTAAACGTCATTCAAGGTGTAGATTTCCTCAAGTTTCCATATCAATATGGTATCTATAACCCAAAACCAGTTTAATCCCATCTATTATCCTAACATTTTCCCCCTCATCCAAATGAAAATCCTGAAAAAAAATATGCCCCAGCATCAAATCCCATTCTAACAAAATCATCACTTATACACACAGTAAGTAGGAAATCGAACCAGAAAGGGTAAAATCAGCTGGCCATCGATCTTAATCTCCTGTGTTGTCTCTCACTTGCTGTCAGTAAAGTCTGCATCAATGACATCCCCATCAGGTCCTTTGCCTGACGATGATTCTGAAGGCCCAGTACTACCACCTGGGGCAGGCCCAGCACCAGGCCCAGCAGCACCGGGTTGGTTATAGAGTGATTGGCCGAGCTGCATGACTTCTTGGTTAAGGGCAGCCATGGCGTCCTTCATGGTCTGAGTTGATCCCCCTGAGATTGCATCCTTGAGCTCCCCGAGTTTGGCCTCAACCTTTTCCTTCACTGGGGCCGGAACCTTGTCTCCCAATTCCTTTAGCTGCTTCTCTGTTTGGTACACCACAGAATCTGCTTGGTTCTTTGTGTCTATGGCATCTCTCTTCTCCTTGTCTTCCTTGGCAAACTTCTCGGCTTCTTTAACCATCCTCTCTACCTGTGTAATTTTATAGACACAGCGTCAGTATTATTCCATTGAAGTAGCTTTACACAAAGCTGTATACTCGGTTACAGTAAACAAATGACCTGGGAGTATTTACTCACATGAAGCTTGCATGAGGCTTCATGAGATTTAAATAGAGCATGCATCAATCACCAGCATCCCATTTAAAATTAAAATGCTATGGCTTAAGGTCTGAATCGGCTCTACAGTAAAATCTATATTTTGGCCCAAGTAATGTACTGCTAAAAAACAGTGAATTCATAGTATTACAAAAACTTGAGATATGGCTAGGGAGGAAACCAGATAAGTAGCCTTTATTTCTTCTTCTTTCCCTCTAACTTTATATTTTTTAATTTACTTCTTAGGGGTAGGTCTGCGAAACGAACCAATACTTGAGCTTGACTCATGTCGGCTTGTTATGCAAACAAGCCAACGTTGAACACATTTTTAAAGCTCATTAAGTTTTCAAGCCCAACTTCAGCAATCTATTACTTGGCTCGATAAGCCCATATGCACTACAAGAAAATCTACTCAACCTTGCCTAGTGTTCGACTCATTAAAAACTCATCCCAGATTAGCTCATCATATAAACAAGCCAAACTTGAACGCGTTTTAAAAGCCATCAAGTTCCAAACCAAGTGCGAACAACTTACTACTCTCCCATTTGCAGCCCCACTTACGGGCGTGTGAGGGTTAAAAAACACATCACCACTGGGACTCAACCAACACCTTTCTACTAGGGGTGCAACTTGGGCGGGCTCAACCTGAGCAACCCGAGCTTAGTCCGAATTTTTTTAGGACTTGGACAAAATATTTTCAAATTCGGTACGGGCTTAGACAAAAATTCCGAATTAAATTTGGGCGGACTTGGACAAAGACGTCAAACAACCCGAGCAACCCGAAACCCGAATTATACATATATAGATATATATATTAGCCATTACATGATATTAAAGTAATTTATATTATTAAATCATATTGAATATATATTATATATACAAATAACATAAAATCTTACTTTTTTTTTCTTTTTATTTTCACTCATAAATTGTAAAGACTACTACAGTGGCATCTCTCTTACATTATATAAATTATTTGTTTTGATAGTATTAATAATTTTCTATAAATAAAAAAAAAAAATTGTAAATAGAGTCAAATTTTAATAATTTAATAATGTAACTGCAAAAAAAAAAAAAAAAACTGAAATTCATTTACAATTTGGACAACTCGGACAATTCGGATTTAACTCGAGTCGGGCTTGGGCAAACAATCTTGGGTTACAATTCGGGCTTGGGCAGGTCTCAGCACAACTTGGCCTGGGCTAGGATCCTCCCAACCTAACTGAATCCGCCCGAGTTGCACCCCTACTTTCTACCACAGTGGTAGGAGATGCCAATCAAGCTAGCAACTACTGATAATAGTAAAAACTTAGTTGATAACACCTTGTTTAGGAAAAACTACCTCATCACCAGGCACGGTGCTTGCACCAGTAATGGTAATATCTTGCTTCTTCCCTGTGCCTTTATCAACGGCAGTGACAGAGAGAATGCCATTTGCGTCAATGTCAAACTTGACTTCAATTTGAGGAACTCCGCGTGGGGCAGGTGGGATTCCATCCAGACGGAAGCTGCCAAGAGATTTGTTGTCCCTAACAAATTCTCTCTCACCTTGGAGAACATTAATCTCCACACTAGTCTGCCCATCAGCAGCTGTCGAGAACACTTCTGACTTTGAGGTGGGCAAAGTTGTGTTTCTTGTGATAATTTTTGTCATAACACCACCAAGAGTTTCCAGACCAATAGATAATGGGGTCACGTCGAGAAGGACAATGTCACTGACATCTCCAGACAAAACACCAGCCTGAAACAAATTGAATAAATGCATAGAAGATTAGCCCACAAACAAAAGCTAAAATAAGAATTCAAACCACAAAATTAAACCAAAAGTAACCACAATTAACACTCCAACTACAAAACAAGCTTAGTCTTCACCGGGTGTTAAGTCGCCTCAAAGGATGATAACGAGGGACAAATGCACACACGAAACATGAATATAGCAGGAAAATAAGATAAGGATTGACCTGAACTGCAGCACCAAGGGCAACGACTTCATCAGGATTTACTGAAACATTGGGTTCCTTTCCGGTCAATCTTCTAACAAGTTCCTGAACAGCTGGAATACGTGTTGAACCACCGACAAGGATCACTTCATCTAGATCAGTGAAAGCCAGTTTTGCATCCCTCAATGCAGTTTCAACTGGTCTTTTAAGCCTAGGGTCAAAATCAAAACTTAAATCTGAGTGCCTCCATATTGGTGCAAGGTTCACTTGTGAAGTAACAAATTGACAATAATAGCCAGCCTAAAAAGATAATATGAGAGAGAGAGAGAGAGAGAGAGAGAGAGAGAGAGAGTTTTCTTTTGGTAATATAAGCTGCAACAGCCACAAACCAATTGGCAATCCAGTCATTCTATATATAATGTAATAAGGAATCTAATTGGAAACTTAATTGAAATGGTACTAGTTACCTGTCAAGCAGATCTGAACATAATTCCTCAAACTTTGCCCTTGTAATGGTGGTTTCAATATGTTTGGGGCCATCTGCAGTGGCTGTAATGAAAGGCAAACTGGAGAAAAGGAAAATAACCATCAATAATAATTGAGAGAGAGATCTATTACGATGATGAGGCTCAGAGATACCACAGACCACACATACCTAATACTTGTCTGTGTCAAAGATGACAATTCCATTTTTGCTTTCTCAGCTGTCTCAGTTAGACGCTGAAGAGCTTGTTTGTCCCTCAAAAGATCTATGCCTTCATCTCTCTTAAAATTAGCAGCAAGCCAATCTACAATTCTCTGCAAGAAGAATACAAGTCGTAAATTATATTCAGTAGTAACTCACCAAACGAAATAAAAGTAACAATAAAAATAAACAAACGTTTATCATAGGGCATAACATGGGCAAAGACTGTCAACCTTGTCGAAGTCATCACCACCCAGGTGTGTATCACCAGAAGTAGAAAGCACCTCAAACACTCCATCGCCAACCTCAAGAACTGTGATTCAAGAGAAACAACTATTATGAATACAAAGTTGCTTAGAAACAAACCATTGTCAGCAATCCTTTAACAATGGAGTTAAATATGTCAATACAATGATAATCTCTACTGACAACAAGCACGTACTCCAATTTGTACATCTCATTGAACTGCACAAAGAACCCATCATCTGGAAGATACAATCTAATAGCTTTATCCTAACCTAATTTGTCAAAGCAAAATGCTAATGCATGTGAGGATGTTGCATAGCTACAAGAAAATGAACTTCAAGTAAAGATTGGCAGGTAGAAAAAAGTAAGGAAGAACAGAGTCAACAGGTTCATGATAGCATGTTACAATAATTGTAAATCATGACAAAAAAGTTCTAGAATAGAAATGACCAACAATGTTCCAGGATATACAAAGAGTATTCATGAGATAGTCACAATACCTGAAACATCAAAGGTACCACCTCCAAGGTCAAATACTAGAATGGTTTCATTGTTCTTCTTTTCAAAGCCATATGCCAGTGAAGCAGCAGTAGGCTCATTGATAATTCGTAAAACTTCTAAGCCAGCAATCCGACCAGCATCCTTTGTCGCTGTCCGTTGGGAATCATTGAAGTACGCAGGTACTGTGACCACCGCTTTAGTAACTTTGTCGTTCAAAAATTTTGATGCGTCATCCACAAGTTTTCTCAAAACCTAATCAAAAAGAAAAAGAGAGTAACTTTATAAAGTTCTGTTTTTAAAAGAATTATATCCATGAGAAAATGAAACAAACCACAATTCAACATTCTTGAGCATATATATATATTTTTTAATGAATGAAAAAAATAGCAAACAGCCATATAAAATTATAACACACAGTAATTATCAAAATGAACAGTAGTTAGTAATGCAGTATGGAATACCAAAGCCAAAGGAAAACAACAAACAAAAGCACCTAAAAGGCTAAAAAGTGAGATGCAGACAAGAATGCCGTATCATAAGCATTATTAGTACCGACACCCCTATCATGACCTTCAATTGACATTATTATACATATTTATTAGCAAATAGATTCCACTCGAAGCATTAACCAAAAAAGTTTCCATATGGAGCTGCTCTGCTCTCACTTTTGATTTCAGAAATTTCTCTTAGGATTACTTTGCTTATATTATCCATTTTATTCTAGGATAACATAATCCCAAAAGAGTAGTTCGCAAGAAAATGCATATTCAACAGCCAATTCACCATGAAAAGCAATACAATTCTATTATCCATTTCCACATTTTGTGCCATCACGAAAACTCAGATTAAAAATAAATTGCAATCTCATATCAATCACATACATAAAATTTTAAAATTAGCAATCAAACGCATAAAAATCCAAAGATATTAGAATCCCAAAAGGGTAGTTCACAAGAAAATAAATATTCCGCAACCAATTCACCATGAAAACAAATACAATTCTATTATCCTTTTCCCCATTTTGTGTCATCACGAAAATTCTGATTAAAAAGGTATTGGGTTCAGGAGCCTAAATTCAAACCCAAAAACACATCCAAACAAATAAAAAGCATCATCATTTCATATCCACACCATATCAATCAAATACTAAATTGAATGTTTTACCTGAGCAGAGATTTCCTCAGCAGCAAATTGCCTGCCCATAGCAGGGCATTCAAGCTTAACATTACCGTTCTCATCGCGAACCACGGTGTAGGAAACCTGCTTAGCTTCCTCATCAACCTCAGACATTTTCCTCCCAATAAACCTCTTGACAGAGAAGAAAGTGTTCTCAGAGTTGACCACAGCTTGCCTCTTGGCAATCTGACCTACAAGCAAATCCCCAACCTTGGTATACGCCACCACAGACGGCGTCGTTCGCTGCCCCTCGGAGTTTGTGACGATGACAGGCTTGCCTCCCTCCATCGCCGCCACAGCCGAGTTCGTAGTACCGAGATCGATCCCTACTACCTTCTCCGCCACCACTCTCACCGGTCCAACGCCGCCGCTTCTCCGGCTGTTGTTATTCTTCTTCAGCTTGGGAATACGAAACGACGCCGTGTTGTTGCTGGTCAGTCGTTGATGGCCGAAGAACAATGTTCTCGGAGATTTTCCATTTGAATACTTGGATGACGACGATGCGAACACGGTTCCTCCGAGAACGTGAATCTGAGCCGTGGATGTCGCCATTTCTGTGTTTGAATCAACAAAACTCGAACCCTAACCCTAGTAATTGAAGCAAATATGTGTGTGTGCAGAGAAAGAGAGAGAGGGAGAGAGAGAATTGAGAGGTTTTGGAAGTTGGCGTGGAGAAGTGTGAAGGTGAAAGCAAGATTGTTAGGAGCGAGGTTTGGTAGATAGATAGATGGAGTGACTGGGGGGTTGAAGTTCGGTTCGCCGAGGGTTCGCGGACGATAAGTGAGAGAGAAGGGTTTTACGAGGAGCGAGAGTGAGGGGCAAGTGATGCCACGTGGCGAATTCTAGAAAGGTCTTTTTGTGTCTCTGGCCTTTTTCGATTGGGAGGATCACATAACAGAATTTTTTTTTTGAGCAATACTCGGTAATTCAAATATGAAATTGGTTTTTTTAATGGATTGAAATTTATTTTGCCGCTCAATTAGACGGACGTTCGGACGGTCAACTAGAAAGGAGACGGATAGTAACGATAGACAATTTTTCATTTGATCGTCCAGACAAACGTTCACTTAGTTATCCGAACGGACGATTAACTAATACCTATTCGAACTATTCAAGTTCCTCCAATTTAAGCTACATGTTTTTTCCATTTTTTTTTATTTTTTATTTATAAAAACATGGAGGGCAGGGTACTTGCATTCACATATCATTTCACTTGCATCTTGTTATAAAATTATTTATACTGAGTATGTTTGGTTTGTGTTTTAGAGATAAAAAGTACGAAAACATGTTTGGTTTGGTTTTTTGGGAAATTTGTTTTGGAAAATTGTTTTGAGAGAGAGTTTTGGAAAAAGTGATTGATTTGATGTGTGTGTGAGAGAGATTTGTTTGGAAAACTTGTTTGGTTTGTGTGTTTTGGGAAATTTTTTTGAGAAAATTTGTTTGGTTTGATTACTTTTGAAAACTTATTTGTAGAGAAAATTTCCGAAATTTTTTTCAGAAACACAAACCAAATGAACCCAATATGTTTTTGTAATTTTTTTTTTTCTCTTCCTCTTACTATTCCATAATACTTCTTTGTTGATTTGAGATTAACAGTAATACAATAAATTTAAAATTAATCATTAAAAGATTATCTAGGATTATTATTTTGTGATTAAATTTTATTTTATATATAAACTAGTGTATGCTCGTGCCTAAAAGCACGGTGTAAATAATATTAAGATCAAAATGTAATTGTAATGTGTACGTATCACGTTAAAATTTGTAAAGTCTGTAGCACCTGATAAAAGATCAAGTTAGCACTCTTACCATTAATTTGTGGCTAACACCTGGTATACTGGTGAGTGTCACAGTACCCCGAACTAAAAATATCTTATTGAAATAACATAATATAGATAACATAAATAACATAACTTGACAAATAGTAATCTTTAGAAAAGTAATTTTGCAACCAATCTGAAGAAAACATTGACACCTTTCTACATCGCGGAGGGAGTCCCAGAATTTTTTGCAACAAAACACACGACAATATATATAACAAAATACACGAATCGTCATCCTAAAACAGTGAATTTTGCAATTAACTGTAAATTGAAAAAGCTAAATGCATCATATCATCAAGAAAAAATCAACTCTAGAATAGAATCGCTTATGAAAAACCGCTTAAATGGTGAAGTTTAATTTTGTAAAAAAAATAATTCCTGCAACTTATATGGTTTGTCAAATTAATGTGAAAATCATCAATTACGTCAACTATAGACAACTTTAGAATAGAAATTGTTACTTTACAAAATAGCCAAATTAAAAGGAGTTTAAAGTCATCCAATAGCCATCAACTATTGCTAGTATCAATACTTGAAAGAAAATGTATAATAAGAAGAGTAAATTAAATAAGAAAAATTATAAATAGGTGATAACTTCACAAAATATTTAAAAACTCACTGATTTGTAATTTTTCCAATAAAATAAGAAGATGAGGAAAGAGAGCCCATATTACAGTTTAGTGCAAATCTCTATCGTCCTATGAAAATAAAAGAAAAGAAAATTTTATTAGAAGACAATTAGAGGGGAAAAAGTGTATTTAAAAAGAAAAGAAAAGACAACTTACATGTCCGAAGTAGTGACAACTTACATATCCAAAGTAATAAATCAATTCAATTAAAAAAAAAGACAATTTTTTTTTGCTACCATGTGGAGAACTCAATTGTAATAAGCTGATTCAAAATAAAAGATCAAGTCAGCACTCTTATCATTAGTTTGTGGCTAACACTTGATACGTTGGTGAGTGTCACAGTACCCCGAATTACAAATACCTGATTAAAATAACATAAAACAGACAACATGGATTAGGCTAAATGCAAAGTATAATCTAGCAAATAGTAGTCTTTAGAAATTGTTTACATATTAAGATATGGAAATCAAATCTCAAAAAATAATTTTTCAATCAATCTGAGGAAAGCAATGACACCTCTCTACATCGCGGAGAGAGCCCCAATATTGAATATTCTACAACAAAAAATAGACAATTTATATAATAAAACACACAAATTGTCACCTTAAAACAGTGAATTTTGTCGTCAACTATAAATTGAAAAACTAATCAACTCTATGCCATAACATCCCAACAATGTAGCAATACTTTTTTCATAAAACTGCTTATGAAAAACTGCTTAAAAGGTGAAATTTAATTTTACAAAAAAAAAAAAAAAAAAAGGTCCTATAACTAATCTAGTTTGTCAAATTAATATGAAATCATCAATTACATCAACTATAGACAACTTTAGAATAGAAATTGTTGCTTTAAAAAATAAGCCAAATTAAAAAGATTTAAAGTCATCTAAAATTAAAAATGAGCACACATGTTTTTCCTTGTCAGCTGAACCATATTTTTAAAATAATCAACTCCCAAGTAGAACGAACAATAGGATAATAAGGGCAATATACTATGATTATGTTGTGTTTTCTTTTGCTTTATAAAATAAAAGAAAGACATCCTAATAAAACGTCAACTATATGTTACATCAAATCCATTTAACCAAGTCAACAATATCCAAGACACATGTCAAAATATAGAGTTGTAATTGAATATACCAATCAAGTAAAGGGTTGAACACATGATTTTCAAATATAATTAAAGCATGATCTCTTTTATAAACACTGCGAGTTAACCCAAACAAATTTGTCCCAAAAACAGAGTTCCCCTGTTAAACTTAAAAAAAAAAAAAAAAAAAAAAAAAAAATGGAAGTAATAAATAGACCAAGCAACCATATGCCATATTACAGTGCACCCTAAACAAATGTTATGCAATAGGAAATGGCAATATTAAATCTTAAAAAAAATTTATGAACTAGTAAAAAATCTTACACAATTTCATTCCCAATGGAAATCAATTACTCTATTAAAGAATTAACATACTTTTAATGGGTTAACATGATATAATGAAATGCTATAAACAAATATTGCAAAAAAAACAAAAAATAGCTTAAAGAAACATCAAATAGCTCCAACTATTAATAGGTACCAAAAATATATTGCTCAAATCCGCCCTAGCACAATCTATAAATTGTGTATTTATAAGTACAAAAGGAAAACAAAAGGTATGGAGTTTCAAAAGCAGAATAACATCAAACAATACTAAATTTTCAAAAGAAGCATGAGAAGCAACTGACCTTAGATACATTTCATTGGTACAAAGGAGCATGAAACCTGTTCTATGAAAGAAACATGCTTTAGATGAGAAATCAACAATTATGCATGAAAACAAAATACAAACACACCTAAAAACACCCATGCAGAAATGTCCCAAATTAACATGTACATCTTTAGACAAAAATAAAGTCATTAAATTAACTGGAGGTAAAAAAATAAAATAAGACTTGCCACTACATAATCCAAACAAACATTATATTAAATACACTTAAGCCAAACTTAGCTATACTATCTTATCAAGTACCATTTTCTACTATTTAAAAAAAAAGTACCATTTTCTATTTTTATATCCAATTTTCTTTTTTGTTTTCGTTCTGGTAAATTCTATATTTTTAAAAATAGAATTTAAAAACCTTTTCTTTTTAAAAAATGCATTATACTCTTGCCCATGGCTACCCATAGTTTTTACAGCAAATAGTTTGTTACAGTAACGAACAAATGTTTGGCCAACTTATGAGCTTCATAAAGAATCCCCATTTAAAGAGGATGCATACACGATTTTTTTGGGGGCCCATTTTCTCACTATCTATTCCTTTCTCCCTTCTCTCTCCTTATCTCAAAATTCCGTGCACTTACATTAAAAAGTGCACAGATATACAGGAGATTTCCACGGATATACAGGAGACACTAAAAAATGCATAGTTTAAAAAATAAAATACAATTATGGCTTATTCAAAAGATACAAACATACCCGGGAGGGGGGGGAAACTCTACAAAAACCAGTAAGAACCATACCGTTGGGCATGCATTTTCCTTTCTCTTACCCTTGCAAGCATAAGTCGCTTTTTATTTTCCCATAGTTTGTGTGATTTTGTTTACACTAATGAACAAATATTTGGCCAACTTATGAGCTTCATAAAGTATCCCTATTTAAAGAGGACATAGACCTGATTTTTGTTTAGGGGCCCATTTTCTCACTATCTAGTCCTTTATCTCTTCTGTCTCTTTATCTATTTATTTCAAAATGTCCATGCACTTATATTGAAAAGTGGTGCAGATTCCCACATATATACAGGAGACATTAAGAAAAGTGCACAGTTTAAAAAATTAAATACAATTATGAACCATACCGCTGGACATGCATATGAAAATAAAATATATATATATATTTTTTACAAAAACCTGTAAGAACCATACCATTGGACATGCATTTTCCTTTCCCTTACCCTTGCAAGCATAAGTCACCTTTTCTTTTCCCTTCGACATTGCCTCTGCATTTTCTTTTTCCGTTGCCTTTAAAAAATAACCAAAATATAAGAAATAATAAAAAAAATGAAAAGAAAATGATTTTTGGGTTGACTTTAGAATTACGAACGATATTAAGATCCCGCTCATCACGAATCACTACACAAACACTTCTTTCTTGAAGAAACTAAACCTATACATACAAAAGCAAATGAGTAACTGATATGGACAAAATTGAAATTTATAGATTCAAAAATGTTATAAGATAAGAAGATGAGTAAAAGGAATCAATATTACAGTTCGCTATAAGTCTCCCAAAATGAGAGAAATTTTTTATGAGATGTAAAATTAAAATAATAATAAGGGTATAAAGGTTGCAGCAGTTTAGTATTGCCAGTAATTACCAGTAATTTGTAAAAAAAGACAACTTACATTATCCATAATTGTAGAGGTTGCTGCAGCTTAGTATTGCCAAAACCTGTAATTTTTATGAAAGTTAACTTCACTAAATACATATTAATCCAAGCAATAGGTCACTGCAGCTTTGTATTGCCAAAACCTGTAAATGTAGCAATACATAGCTTATTTTAATTCACCAAGTGAAACTAAACGAAGCAATCAATAGATGGCTCCTACATTATTGTTAGGAACCAAACATATCGATGGCTTAAGCTTTCTTAAATTTTATTGAATTAAAAGAGGTTGAAATGGAACTGCAAAAGTTATAAAGCTAATTCATATACCATGAATAAAAAATCACTTTCCGCCACCAAAAGTTAGAAAGCTAATTAATAAAAAATCACATAGATATGCAAATGCCAAACTAATAATCTACAAATCACTCTACCAATAAAACACATCAATTGTTTAGTACTTTGCTTCTAAGAATCTATTTAGTAAAATTAACAAATAACAAAAGATTTGAACATCTACACAGTTTTAAAATAATAAAAATAAGGAATAAGTCTAAACATCAAAAGAAAATATTAATGAATGTTACTAGTTTAGATATGCCACATTACCCCAACCTGGCAAAGGGTGCAAATGAGTAGAAACATATGTACAACCAACAAACAGATATATACTTCTGCACTTAAAGTGAATAAAGAGATAGAAAAACAAACAAAAAATATATATTTCATAAAGTCAAACTCCATACAACCAACAAATAATTTCATCAAAAATAATTCATCCACTAAGTAAGCTAAAACGTCTCCAAGATATAACTAAGCTAACATTTTTTTGACAAAAAATAGATATGATAAAGAAATATTTAAATGTACATATTAAAATATTATGAGAATTGAATTATTAACCCTAAAAGATCTAAAAATTAACTTTCCAAGATTTTTTTCATTTTTGGGAGGAAAAAAAAAAATGTGGTTGAAAGTACTTGTTAGGTGTATCATGTACAGACACTAAAAATTCTTGGTTCAAAACATCGGTATTACTGAAATTGGTTTTGTTCTATAAATTAGTTCAAAAATTGGTTTTATCCCTAATATTCAAACTATCTGAATGCCAACAATACAATTCTTTTAAACTGTGTTTGGATTATGAACTTGAATTATATTTCATTCATATTTTAAATTAAATGAAAAATGAATAAGGCAAAAATGTAAAAAATGAAAAAATTTAAATTATATTTCATTCATATTTTATTCATTTTTTTTTTCTTTTATCTTTCCAAATCTCTACCTAAAACCATGAATGAATACCTTTACTAGATTCATACAAAAGAACTATTGTCTTTACTTCTTTTACACGCAGGACATTATTTTTAGGGGAAAAAGAGACCAGAGAGAGAGAGAGAGAGAGAGAGAGAGAGAGAGAGATATAAGGCAATGGATTAATGGCAACAACAAAGATGAGAGAGATGGAGGGAAAAGAGATCATATAAAATGTCTTAACCATGAACAACAACAAATAAAGCCAATCCCCAAAGATATCTAAATTGCACTTCCAAACACAATCAGACTCTAATCAAAATTGAGTGAATTCCTATAACAAAGCTAATTAATCCAAGAACTTGACACATTTCAATGAAGCATCTTCTGAAACACATCTTATTACTATTTTTTTGTAATTATTCACTAGTGTTAATCAATACTGATGTAGAAACCAATACGGTGGATACAAACAATAGTGAAACCGATAAAGGGTTGTTTTACCATAAGAAACAAGACCAATAGAAATAAAGGGCTGTTTTATTAGTGATTTTTTTTTTTTTTTTTTTTTTTTTTTCTATAGGAGGTTACCTTTGATTAAATCAATCTAATGGTCTAAATTTTGACAAAGGGTGAGTGGGTTATTTTCAGCTCTTAGATTAAATCAATCTAATGGTCTAAATTTTGACAAAGGGACAAAAGTTCCATCCGGATTCAAAATCTAAGCTATTTTGTTATATAGATTTTAATCAATTGATCAATCATCAGGAGTAAAGTCCTATCAATCAATCGTTGAAACTAATTGATTAAGTATAAAAAATAAAAAAATTGTAATTTGATTTTCTAAATTATTATGTAAATGAATTATTATATATATACTCTTATATATTTCCCACTTTGAACCTAATTTATAAAAAAAATTTAACTGAAATATTAATTATGAAAAATGTGTATATTTTAAGTGATTCCAAATAGATGATAGTTATTGTGTTATTGTGTTTGCATCTATAAATGCAAAAATAACTAAAAATTATTTAGTAGTGCATGCTTACCATCTTGCACATGATCAGCATATGCGAATATAATAGATGAATAGTGATTCGGTAAAAAAAACAAAGACTTATGTTTCAAATACCAGGAAAAGTTAGTGTAATTTACAATTTGTTTTTTTTTTTTTAAAAAAGAAAAATAATGGTAGGCCATCACATGCAATAGTTTTTGATAAAATCAGACAATATAAAATTACATCCAAAGAACAAAATATCCTCACAATCCCTAGGGAAAAAAATATATACATAAAATCAGACAATTCAAGAAATGGATATTGATAAGAATCGACAAACACAGTTCCAGATCTTCAATTTGCACAAACAAAATGATAAAATAATAATAATAATTAAAAAAAAAAAAAAACAGGATGAATCAATGAATGAATAGAGAAATGGACCTGCAAATAGAACTGGTACAAACATCCATCCAAACAATGGCGTTATAGAGATGGAGACCAGTAGATTTGCTCCAAACGACCGTTGTTTCTCTCTGATTGGTGAGTTCAATTGCCTTGAGTCCACCGTCAACATTGTACCTATCTACAGTGGTTTTGTCAATTGCCTTGCTCATACAAATCCTCACTCTCCAGAATCTCCATTGGATCGTGCACTACCCATCTGCAGATTCACAAACAAAACAACAATAAAAACATAGAGCAATCACAGAGAGAGAGAGAGAGTTCTTCATACCCTGCTTGTGGGTAAAACTGAGTGAACTTGACCTGGTGAGATCCAAATGGGTGGGCATTTTTGTCATAGAGAATGAATCTGGTGCTAGTGGTTCCTTGATCGATTGACCCAATAAACACATTCTCTTTCGACATTTCTATTCTTCTCTTCCTCCTTCGAAGAGTGTTGTGTTGCGTCTCAAATTGACCCAAAAAAACAGAGCAAAACAGAGCAAAATAGAGTTATGAAGATGGGGAGAGAGAGAGAGAGGGTGTGTCAAAATTTGAAATCAGAAAGAAAGAGATGAGAGGAGTAAGTGTGTGAGAGAGACATTTTCAACCCTTGGATTGAATCAATCTAAGGGTTCACATTTTGATAAAGGGACAAAAGTCCCATCAGAATTCAAAAACTATCCTTCTTTATTATATAGATTTTATACTATACAAATTTAATTTTAATCTCACAATACTATTTGGAATAAATTTGAGATACTTAAAGTAAGATTCATAGCATTTTTCTAGGATCAGTTGCCTTGCCTCCATAATTTCTTACCTCTCCATACTTATTTTGTGGGCGTGAATGCGAACAATCATTTAGATTGTCAATCGGCAAGAGCAAAATGAAATTCCCCCCCCCCCTCCCCCTTCATTTTTGTTTCTCTCAATTCTTTTGCCATTTATTTTTCCCTTCATTAAATCTTTTCCATTTCTTTTGCCTCCATTAATTATTTCCATTTCTTTTGCCTCCATTAATTATTTCCTTTGGGGTTTTCAACACTTTTCCAAGCTTCATTCGAAGCTATGGAACTCGGAACCTTATCATCATTGTGCAATTTTCCAACATTTGTAGAATTCAAGTGACTCTTTTCCAAAACCAAATATGGGTATTCTCCATCTTTCTTCTTTGGATCCAAAATTTCCAATGAAACCTCTCGAAACTCTAGCTCTAGCTCCATTAAACAAGCGCTTAGATCTGCACACTATCCTTAACAATTCTCTGTAAACATCTATCCAAAGTATCTAAATACTTGATGTAGATCAATTTCACAGCAGAACCAACACCAGAACTCAACCCTGAAAACTGATTCATACCCATCTCTCTCTCTCTCACTGCCAAGTAGAGCTTGAACAAATCATCTGATTTCTCTTCTCCAAGAATTGGAGGCAAAAGCTTAAAACAATCACTCCCAGAGTTCTGTTTGAGTAAAACACACAAGAAATGATTGAACAAACAACGAAGCTTGTCTTCTTCAGCACTACCAACATAATCGTTACAAAACCTGTTTGTTTGAAGCTTTTGGGGGCTTTTGAATCGATTTAAAGCAGACCTATCAGCTATCTTTGACCATGGCTGGATTCTGGGAATTGTGCAGTTAACTGGATGATTGGGGGACAATCGGCCAGACGTCTAGCCAGTCGTCTGGTGAGTCCCATCCCCAACATTCATACACAGTAAACTAGTAAAAACTGACTCAGGTCCTCAGTTTGGTAAAAAAGTTGAGATGTTCTCAATTTAATACAGATTTGATGAAATTATTAGAGATAAAAAAAGATTAATTTTTTACCAAATTTAAATTTAATGATAAATTTAATTAAACTTTGGAGATGCCTCACAAGTGAATCCTTCTGATTTAGCCGGCAAGCTACGGTTTGGTGGCCGTTGGTTGGATGGGAAATTTTGGGCTGCCCAGGGTGGGAAAACCGAGGTGGGTTCTTTCATTAGACTCTGATATTTGATTGGGCTGGGGAAATTGGGTAGGTGTAGGACAGCAGATTGGATCAGTGGTCGCTACAATTGGGCCGGCCATAAAGCATAATAAGACAATAAACTACACTTTCTCCAAAGTAAACAGAATTAAATGGCATTAATTAATTAAGTATTATTATTATTTTTAATCTTACAATTACCATCCAAGAAAAGAAAAAAAAAATCTGCATAAATTATTATTACTTTCTTTGACCACTAGTGAAAGGGCCGCGTACAAGGCACGTTAACCAATGTCCAATTAGTGCCCATTACATTTGTGTATTTAAATAAATTTTGAGCTATTGCATAAAACACACAAAATTAGCAACTCGATCATGAATACAACAAGATTGACTCAACAATACAAAGTTTTTAACAAATACTGTTACTTAAACAAAAAAAACAAATAATAATAATAAAAAAACCTATTACAAGATCTATTTTCCCAACAAAATTGTCATTCCTAAAAGTATGATGTGATAAAAATAAAGCAATTGTTTTCTCTATTTGACAAATGAACAAGTACTCAATCATCCTTAATGGCACGACTTGAAATCCCTCATCAATGGTGAACCCACTTTTACTTGGTATATTATGAGCAACATGAGCCAAACCATGCTTGTATGTGATTCTGTGAGACCCACGACACCATCTCCTCCATGAACTGAATTTTCTATTAAATCCTCAGCCAGAGCTGCTCTGCATTATATTTGTTTGAAAGAAATATCAAGTTTTCATAATTTAGCATTTCAAATCAAATACTACCATTTAGATCCCATCAACTCCTTCAATCTAAATGTATACCAAATAGATCAGGATTCATGTGAATAATCAAACATGATTTGTTTGCAAAACTTTTATTCTACTTGCTTAAAGCATAAAAAAATAATTTAAAAACAATAATAGAAAGGTTATCAACCTTTCTTATTTAATAGTTTAATGGGGGAAAAATAAAATAAAAAAGCAATACAAAGGTAGACCATAATAACTATTATCAGACATCCTTACTTGTATGGATTGGAGATAAGATAAGTAGCTAATCATCTGCTTGAAAAGAAGGATATAAAGAACATACCTACAAGCAAATTCTTACGAGGGTTAGATTCAAATCATTGTGTTTTATGCAGTTCAATTATAGAGCATGCATGCAAATTAAATCATTCAAAATTCAAAAAGAAAATTAATCAGCAAGATGGTGCAAATTACATAGCGAGGGAATTTCACATCCAAAAGCTAGACCAAACCCACAAGCTTAGTTTTCTAAGCCTTTCATATTTGATAATTAGCTTTTGGTAATAAGGTCTAGTTTGCTATTAGATGTTTTTAGCAACTTGCATTCACTAAATTGGATCACAGATGATCATTCCACAACATCAGTTCTAGATTAAAAAGAAGCATAAGCAAAATTGGATTCTATCATAGTAGTGTTTTCTTTAATATTTGAAATAGATTTTGAGTGCATGAATGCAAGTGATGTTTTGGATTAGGTTTAATGATCACGCTGGACTACAAAGTACTGGTACAATAATTCCAATGATCTAATTAATTATTTGGAACCTCCGTCTGAAAATAGATATTTTACAACGTGTGAAAGGAGTTTTTTCTATCCAATGGAAATTTTTTGACAAGTTCCAACTCTTCAGGGAAAATTTGAGTCTAAAGTTGGGGGATGGCAAGAATATTAATTTTTGGCAGGACAAATGGCTTGATGAGAGACACTAGTTGCAGATTTTTCCAACTTTCAAATAATAAGGATGGAAATGTGGCTAATCTTCTCTGCCCAGGTGATCATGATGGTTCTTTGCAACTTAATTGTAGAAGAGCTTTTTTTGTATAGGAAGAAGACGACTTTTCAAACCTATTACCTTAAGGTTGCGTTTGGAGCATGGATTTGGATAACGATTTGAAAAGGGAAAGGGAAAAGGAAAAGGAAAAGGCATGTGAAATGTAACTATATTTCATTCATATTTTACCTACATTTTCGCTTTCCTTTTCCAAATCTCTACCCAAATTCATGATCCAAACATAGCCTAAGTGATAGGTGTTCAGTCTTGAAACAAGATTATGGGTGTGCTCTGTTATGCTATGGGAAGCACTGTAGGAATCTTTTAAACATTGGAGGTTTTTTGGCTGAGTGCAGCGAAGAGTTGGGAATTTTTTCAACATCAATTGCTGCTGGTGTTTTGTTTGCAACATTTGCTACTAGCGTTATTTAGCTTTGTTTTGGTTCTTGTTTGGTGCTGCTCCCAATTTTGATTGGGATTTGTTCCCTTTTTTTTGTTGCTTTAGCCTTGGCCTTTTGTCTCCACTAATGTATTCATTTTTACACCTTGTACCTTTTGTTTGACATCAATATATTTTATTTTTGTAGATTAAAAAAAAAATCTAGAAACTGCATAAGCTTCTTTTGCACTTCTAGTATCAGGAGGAAGGACAAGAAATAAATCTCACATTACTAATTTACTTTTATTAAAAACAAAGAAAAAGAACTATGAAATAAAAATGAAATGAAACAATAAAAGTGAAAATGGTTGTTAGCAACAACACTCCCATTCAAACTAACAAATGCAACAAAAGCCACCATATAATGCAAAGAATGTACATTCCAATAAGAGGTCTTCAATGTCATTAAATAAACAACCATGCAAAGTATGCAATGCCAAATGAATTGAGTATCAAATGTTGATCATTTATCAGAGAGAAGGTTCCTGCCCATTTTTGGCTCTTGTACTAATGTATTGTCCAGTTGGGTGGGTTGGGCTTTTATGGGAAAGATTGTAGTTTTAGAATTGTCCATCCTGATGTCTACTGTTTATTGGATTCTTGTTTATCATCTCTAATAAAATATTATTTCTTCTTTGGTAATCAAAAAATAAAAAATAAAATAAAAAGAATGTAATGTCAAAAGGGTGTTGTAAGCTTTGCAACCAAAAAGCAATTGGCGCTAATGATTTACACAGTTAATTTGATCATTTGTTAGATTGGTAAGCAAACTGAAGTATCCTGGGTAGACGATACTACTTTAAATACATTCTTCGCTAATGTTGTTAATCAAAAGAAAAGAGGAGAATGGAACATTATACTCTAACTAAGTATCAACCACCATACTGTAGTATAGGTATAAATTAAACTTTATAAAGTTTGATTTAGGAGGTAAGATTTAAAAAATAGAAAAGAAAGAAACATAAACACCCATTAAAAATTGATATTCATGAGTAACTAAAATCAATAAAATAAGTTCTTAACTAATATAACATAACACCTAATCTTCCAAATTACAAACACCCATAAGTCATGATCAAACACGAAAATAAAAAGCTAAGCCAGAGATAATAAAAATTACATTTTGATTAAAAAAAAAAAATTTCCAACCAAAATGTTTTGAAGTATTTAGGCCAATTCACAAATTTTCCAAAATAATTGAATTGCATCAAATTGAAATGCAAAAGGAAGAAAGAAATTAGCTCACACAAAATATTGATGCAAGCAGCTTCCTCTGACGTGATTTTGATGGAGCATCTTCTAGACAAAGATAATTATTTCCTGCAATATATGCAAGTGAATTTCAAATGAATATATATATATATATTCTCATACTTTATTACAATGATTACATAATAACACATCATCTACACTATATATAATACATTTTTTCATTTTTTTTTGTAAATTCTTAAGTAATACTTGTCACTCTCTCTCTCTCTATATACAAACACAGTCACTGATGGATTGAAACACTACATAAATAGATAAAACACATATATAGTGAAAGACATTAAGGTGTTAGAAAACAATTTGAGCTAAACGATGGCAATGGTGAGGAGTTTTCCCTCATTGATGTAGTAAAAAAATGAGCAATAAAAGACTTAATATAAGGAGAAGTGGAGGAGGTGGTTGATGTGTTGCAACGAGAAGCATTTGGGACCCTGATGGAAACATTATGCAAAAATCAACCGCAAATATCAAGAAACTGAAATTTGAGTTCTAAATAGAACCCATAAAGTCATCAAATCAAATAAATTGTTCAGTTAACATAAGTGGATGAAAAGAAACAAAGCCAGAGACAGAGTGAACAACCATCATTCGTTTACATGTCATATGATCTACCAATCAATAAAATCTAGTTAGTTTTGAGACAAAATAGCTTAAAATTCGTAACTCGATCAATGTCTACATTTTGAAGAGAGAAAAAAAAAAAAAAAAAGAGGCAAAAAATAGTGCACTACCTCAAAATAAACAAGACAAAAAAAACTCCTAATATTAAGCAAAGAATCCCAAAGATCTCAGCACAAAATATAATCAACAAAATTAATTTTTTAGCTCAAATTGTAAGCCAAATTGCAGAATAAAAATGAAAAAATAAAATAAAATAAACTAATGAGAAAGAAATACCAAGAAACAAATATAATCTACCAAAAATACATAACAAACCTCAAATCACCCTTGTGTAAGATCCCTCAAGATCTGCTGGATGTTACATAACACACAAAAAATGGAATCAAAAAAAAAATATTTGAACAAATAAGATAATAACAAATTTGAGCTAGGAGAGGAGGGAATCAACAACCAACGAAAGAAATATATCAAGCACGATAATAACACAAAAATTAAAATCATAGATACGTATAAAGATTTATACATATCAATATACAACTCTAAACATTACCTTCACACCATCAGTATTATAAATATCTACAAACTAATATGAATAAAGTTAAAAACATATAAAAAGGATGAACCAAAGAAACAATTAACATAACAACATAACATGAATAGAATTTTTTGCTCACAACAACCTTACACTAAGAAAAAACAACAAAGAGCATCTCCAGCCCTTACCCTTTACCCATATAAGATTAAATTTCAGAATAGATACAATATTAACCCTAAAGAAAGCAGAACACCAATGTCAAACCAAACTTGGACGTAACCCTTGCTAATTTACTGCTTGGGAGAAAG